>JABYPW010001691.1:0-14163 GCA_016880775.1 Phymatotrichopsis omnivora
TCTGCGGGGTTCTATTTCCTTCTATTTCCTTAGTCATCTATGAGTCATTTCTTAGGTTGGAATTGGTATAAATATGCGGGCTGTTGGACGCTCCTTTGTCTTTCCTTCCTTTCTTCTCTAGCTTCGAGACTAGCTCCGAGTCTTAAGAATATATTTCGCCTTATCTTTGCGACTTATTATCTTCGTTCCAAATCTCTTAGTAGACGTGAGGAAACACTTGTTTAGTTGAGAAGAATAAGTTGAGATATCTGAGTCCACTCAGTAATACTTATAGCTTCGTGCCTACCTGTGTTTACCGTACCTATCTACCTCCTGAGATACGCACCGTTAACATTCATCCACTAAGCACTATCAGGGTAACCTTCATACAGATATTGTATTTATTGGTTGCATTCACTTACATAGACTCCACCAGTAATTAGGAAACCATGTACAGTCAGGGAAAACTTGCTTACACTATAAAACCTATGACCAACCAGGAAATCATAGTATTAAGGAGTGGCATAAGTGGGATTGAATATATGACATTGCATGTTACTACATAACAACACCAGGATAGCCATACTACTAGACTATCCTTACCTCTATAAAAGAAGTATAAAAGGGTATCTCCTCTATAACATATCTGCCTAAATAGGGACTGATGACTAAGCATATAAAGGTAATTCATAATGCTCCTATACAATTATTAGCTCTTAACTGAGATAAAGGATATATGGATCCTACTATAGTATAGTGTACTGAGGGAAAAAGTAAAAACTCTCTCTCTCCCTCTCTCTCTCTCTCTATAATATATCCACTATCATTAGATAAAGTAGAAATAGAGGAATTAGAAAGGTATATAGGAAAAGGAGGGTATAATCTATAAACTAGATACTCCCTTATAAGATATTTATTAAGCTAATCTATAGTATATGCCTAAGGTCTACATAAACTGCAATAACTTGGTATAGAGAGATATGAAATAATGGAAGAGGCTTATTAGGAATTTACAATAACACAAATGCGACCAATAATTACAATAGCTATATAAAGGTTACCCTGATGGTACTTAGCAACTGTTGCTCCTATATATATGACTATATCTCTATTCTCAATTGAATGTTAATATCCTGTCTATATAATAGTGACTGAAGAAAAGTAAGAAAGAGGAATTTACAATAACTACTAATATTAGGAGTAGTTTAGTCTATATATAGACCTTATTTTGGTTTTATCTAAATAGTCTAATAGGTTTTTTAGCAGCACTAGGCTATTGAAGATTCATAGAAGTAATAGGTTATCTAGCAGGTACTTCTGTCTTACTACTATGTACTCTAAAGAGGGATATATAGTATGATATAGGGTTTTATTACTGCTGACCCTGAATGCCAACACATTCTTAGCTCACCATAGGAACCCTACTCAGTTTATGATAGCCTTCCAATGTACAATGGTTTGTTGTATATCCCCCCCTCTCTCTGTACTGAGGTTCTTAAGTCTAGGCATAATCACCCTATAGCAGGCCACTTAGGCTAAGATAAGACCTTTGATCTTATTGATAGAGACTTTTACTATCTACATCAATGGCAGGATATAGCTGAGTATATCTCTATGTACGACAAGTGCTAATGGAATAAAGGTAGCTGATATAAGGCCTATAGGTAACTGCTTCTATTGGAGATACCCTACAGGCTATAGGAATTGATCTCTATAGACTTCGTAATAGACCTCCCTCCTTCTGACAGCTTCACCCAGGTATAGGTGATTGTTGATTGCTTCTCAACAATGACTCACTTCATTCCTCTTAACCCTAATATCAACTCCAGGTACCTAGCCAACATCTTCATCCATGAGATTTGGAAATATCATAGCTTGCCTGCCAACATTGTTTCTGACTACGACCCCAAGTTTGAAGCTTTCTAGGGCTATGTGATGGAAAATTTCAGGGTTTAGTTGTCAAAGAGCACTGCTACTTACCTCTAAATAGACAGATAAACTGAATAGCTTAACTAGGTCCTAGAAGCTTACTTATATATATATGTCAACTTTGAGCAGTTAAATTGGGTTTTCTTTCTCACCTTAGTAGAATTCACATATAATAATGCCAAATCGTCCTCTACCAGGGTGTCCCCTTTCTTTGCCAATTTTGGATATCACCCCTTACTTGACATAGTCCAAACAGTCACCACCTATCGGGGAAGTGAGGTGCTTACTTAAGATTAAACCACTATCTGGCAATGTCTTGTCTTAGCTCAACAAAAGATAGTTGTGTGGTACGACAAGTCTCACCAGCCCTTCCTAGCTTTCAAGCCTAGTAACTATGTCCTTCTGAAGCAAGACGATATCACCCCCTCCTGACCTTCCTGTAAGCTAGATGCTAAATTTGTAGGCCCCTTTGAGATAATCAAACCTATCAGATCTTGGGCCTACAAACTCAAACTTCCCTTCTCTTAGAAGATCTACACTATCTTTTACATATCGAAACTTGGACCCTATTATATCTCTAGCTGTTTCCCAGTTCATCTTCCTCATACCCCTGAGATTGAAGAAGGTGAAAACTTTTCTTCATTTCAGAAATTGCTAAGGTTCAAAATAATCAGAAGACCAAGCAGGTGGAATACTTAGTGTTGTGGGAAGGATACTCTTAGGATGAGGGGAGTTAGGAACCCTTAGAGTCACTACTAGTTAACAGCAAACCCATTAATACTCTTGTGACCTTGTAACAGGCCTATTTAGAGGTAGTGTTATGAACACCGGTAGTGGTCTGCGTCAAGGTACCTGGACGATGCGCTATGATGGAGGTTATGCTTAGGTTGTCAACATGTGAGTATGCCGTCTCTACCCTTCACCATTGTGCTAAGCGCTCTGGAGACGATCCTCTGTCACATGACCTTGTGGCGTGACGTGGCATGGTGTGGCTTTGCCGTTAGCCTTGACTAAGCGTGGGAAGTCAGCCCCACGGGCACGTGATCGGCTGTCGGCATGACGCGACATTGGCCTAGTTAGCCATGAGGTCATGATCGGGCGATCGGACTCATATCGCGAGAGACTATCACAAATCGGGAGTGAGGCCCAAGAGGGTGATAGGTGATCATAGTCATATTGAGTACTAATCGCGTCCTGTCCATTCCGGACTCTTCTACAGGTTTCGGCGATTAGGAATCAGGAGATGGTCTAGAACGGGTGTTAGTTCTTTGTGTTTCTATTTCCTTTATCATCTCTTTGTCAGCTCGGGTGAAGGATGGGGTATTTAAGTGTGCAGGTTTTCTGTCTTCTGTTGTCTCCTTCCTTCCTTCGATAGCACATAGCTTCCTTGTCTTCTCTGTGAGTACCATTGTACGAGCCTTTGAGTTATCTTCGAGCCTTAAAGAATATATTCGTCTTTTCTCGTCTTCAACACTTGAAGTCCACCCTGTTCGTCGTAGGAACGATATCTTCCAGTTGAGCTTTCGTTTAGCTGAGATATCTGAGTTTACTCAGTAGCGTTTGCGAAGCGTGCCTGAGGTATCCTTACCGAGTCATATATGAACCATATAGGGTGATCCGTCACAGGTAGAGTCTTTAGCCACTAAGTCAGAGGAGGCTGCAACATATAAGTAGAGATGGAGGAATTGAGGTATATATAGTTGCTCTTTCCTCCACAGTTACTTTCCCTTTAATCTAGTAGGGCATTACTATTATGACCTTAGTATAATCCTACCTCCCCTTGAAGCTCTATTAAGTTGGGGTGATCTCCCCCTTATACTAGAGGAAACCATTCCCTAGTCCCAGTTGCTCTCAGGGAAGGTTGAAGAATCAATACAAAGCTAACTCCTATGTACATAGGGACCATGCCCCTTAGAAGGGGTATAGTGTTATGAACATTGGTAGTGGTCACATCATTGGTACCTATAGATGATAGGCTATGATAGAGATTATGCTTAGATTGTCAAAATGTGAGTATGCCATCTCTACCCTTTACTATTGTGTTAAGCGCTCTGGAGATGATCCTGTATTATATGACCTCATGGCATAGAGTGGTATAGTGTGGCTTTACTATTAGCCTTGACTAAGTATAGGAAATCAGCCCTACATTTACTATGTAATTGGCTATCAGCATGACATGATATTACCTTAGTCAGCCATAAGGGCATGATCAGGTGATCAGACTTATATTGCAAGAGACTAGCACTCAATGGGAGTGAGACCTATGAGAGTGTTAGGCGATCATAGTCAAATTGAGTACTAATCATGTCCTGTCCTTTCCAGACTCTTCTATAGGTTTTGGTGATTAGGAATTGAGGGATGGTTTAGAATATGAAAGGATTCTTTGGGATTCTATTTCATTTATCATCTCTTTGTCATCTCAGGTGAAGGATGGATATTTAAGCATGCAGGTTTTGTCTGTCTTTGTTCTTTCCTTCCTTCCTTCTCTAGCATATAGCTTCTTGTCTTCTCTGCAATCACTATTATGAAAGCCTTTGAGTTGTCTTTAAGCCTTAAAGAATATATTCATTTACTCTTGTTCAAAAGCTGTCCTGAACTTGTAGGGAAGATATCTTTCCAGTTGAGCTTTTATTAAGCCAATATATCCAAGTTGACTCAGTAATATTTACAAAGTGTACCTAAGGTATCTTCACTAAGTCTATTACATTTATATCGGGTAATCTATCACAGATGTAGTTTATATAGACCATACATACATACAGCTTTATAGTTTAATATGAATCTTATAGAGGTCAATCCTACTGAGGGACCATTAGCACCCTCTCCTATGTACTTTTCTCCTTGCTCTATTTCCCCTTTTTCTAGCAATGGAGGATTTGAGGTAGAGGAGATACCTTTTCATACTTCTTCTAATCTTAGGGCCTTGCCTTCTATTTTTCTAGATATTATTTTGAATAGGTAGTTTCTTTAGTATTAGGTAGAGGATTTCTTTTACATATGCCATAGTCATATACTTTATGTGGATTCTTTTGTAGGCTATAAAGAGTAGTTTAGAAAATAAAGAATAAAATATCATCATCATCTTCTCATCTCTCTACATATCTCCTAAGTCTCAACAGTACCCTATACCTTAGGGTGAAGACCCTCCTTGCAGGACCATATATTAAGCTAGTCCCTTCCTACACCTTTCTTACTGTGCAAACCATAGCTTAGTGAGATATTTCTCAAGTGGTAATACCTAATATCTATCATCGACATACACATCCTCTAGCTGAAGCCTGACTATGTAAGTGAGCAGGCAACTATACATATATAGGTAGAGTTTATAGCATACCTGATACCTAAGCAAGTCTAGATAGTAGTCATAAGGTGCCACTTACCTTATCCCTATCACTTGTGGTACTGTGTAGGGACTCTAACTATACAATACCCATATAAACTTAGCGACACTCTTAGAGTTCCTAGGAGGGGTACTCAGGCCCCTAGGAGTAATCATATATACTACTATAGTAACCTCACTAGGCATAGTGAAAACCCCAACACCCCTCATAGTATCAAGACCAACTTAGATAGACTAACACAGGAATATAAAACAAATAAAACACCAAACTATGCAGATGAATACTCCTCCTCCTGCAGAATACCCAACTGCTAAAACATGATAACAAGAGTGCTACATCACCACTAGGGCTAGGATAATCAGTTGCTCTTGCTGGCTCTAATATGACACCATAGTTTTCTTACCACTAGTATATAGTGATAGTAGATCTTAGATAGAGGAGATAGATTTTTCTTTCTTATATCTATCTAGTCACTTGCTTAGGTTTTTAGGGGGTATAGAAGTTTGAACTAGTAGTTTCTTAGGTTTTCATAGAGGATTTCTTTTGGGTATACCATAGTCTTAGACTATATATAGATTCTTTTATAAACTACGAAGAGTAGTTTAGAAAATAAAGAATAAATCATCATCATCATTATCTTCTCATATCTCCAGGAGTCTCCTAAATCTCAACAGTCCCTCTACCTTGAGTAAAGACCCTCCTTATATGGCCATAATATCAGTATAGTCCTTTTTATACTTGACTGACCATATATTATCCTTAGATATAGCTAAGCAAGAAATGCTATCATGCAGCAAAACCTGAGGTCTATTATTGACACATACATCCTTTAGACAAAGCCTGACCATGTAAGCAAGTAGGTAAGTAAACACTTGTAAGCAGCCTCCATAGCAATATTGCAGTATAGGATCGTACTACTATATTATGTTGCTTAGGTGAATCGCTGACTGTACTATACCTAACAACTTCATATCACTCTCAGAGTTTCTAGAAGAGGTGTTTAGGCTCCCTAGAGTGACTACATAAGACCATCCCAGTGACCTTGCTTATTGCAGTAAAACCCTAAAGCCCCTTACAGTATCAAGACTAATGTAGACAAACTAAGACAGGAATCCAAAACAAATGAAACCACAGATTATGCAAATAGGCACTCCCCCTCCCACAGGATGCCTAACCTCTAAAAATATCACTACAAGAATACTACATCACTAGTATAGCCACCCTAATTAGTCAGGCTCAAGGGCTCTAATATAAAACAATAGTTGCCTTATCGATGGTATCTCGTTTAGGTAGATTTCAGGTAGAGGGGATAGACATTTCTTTCTTATTTTGTATCTAGTACCTTGCTTAGGCTTTTAGGGGTTAGAGGGTTATTGAACTGGTAGTTTCCTTGGGTTTTTTTAGTGGAGGATCTCTTTCAGGCATACTATAGTCTTAGACTTTATATAGATTCTTTTTTAAACTATAAAGAGTAGTTTAGAAAATGAAGAATAAATAATCATCATCATCATCTTCTCATGCCTCCCAAAGTCTCACTATTCTCAACAAGAACCATTGGACCAATCTATACATCACCTTCTTAAAGGCTACCTAGTGCTCCCACTGCTGCTGCTTCAGTCATCATCAACTAAAGTGCACCTTCTCCTACAACTGCTACCATTGTACTAGACCCTATACCATATTCAAACACTACTATAGAAATACTGAGTGTAAATGCTGAGGATAATAATGTGAATATATGGTACTTAAGTGTACCAATTACAATGCCACCTACCTTGCCAATAACCTGCTCTGCCCTAACTATTTAAAATGTTTAGCCAAAAATAACAAGCGAGTGGAGAACTTATGTACTGTGATGGAAGAGGGAATAAAGACTTATGGCCCCTCAGTACTTTCATCTCTTTGATTACTTTTGTTGTTCCCTTTGTATAAGAGTTTTATGAGTTTAGCTTGTATTATCCCCTTTGTTTTTTCTCTTTCCTTTTTCTTTAGTTAGTGTTATTTGTATGTACCTCAATCCCTTCCGGTTGTTATAGGGTTCACCTTACTAGAGATAGGAAAGAGGTTCCCTAGGCTTTTCTTTTATTTCTCGCTTAAGTTTCTCTACTGGTCTTATGTACTAGATTGCTAGTTTTTCTACCAGTTGTATTTCTTTTCTAAATTTTTCATTGCCCCCTACTACTCTCTACTTTCTACCATATCTCTTCTTTAGTATGCTGTTTGCAAGTGAGGAGGATTTAGGAACTAGATATATTTTATCTTTACTATAGACCTTACACTACTAGCCTTAAGCTAGATTTCTTCTACCTATATTATAGCTCTACATAGCTACACACAGAGGTTCTTTTAGATAACCCCTCCATAGTTGTAAAGATAAAATAAAATAAAATTTCCCCCCCCCCTAAAGGTTGCTTCTTATGTTCTCTCTTTCCTTCTCTATTCAGTCTATACACTATCTATGAGCCTTAAGAATATATTCATTCTATATATAGAACTTTGCTTCTCTCTCTTATTCTTCACATAGGAACTTGTATTTGTAGATCCAGACTTAGATGTTGAGATATCTGAGTTTACTTAGTAATATACCTTGTTAAGTAGCACTTGTAAGTTACTGAGCCTTCACAAAGATGCTATCTATAACAAGAATAGATAGGATATGATTAGTCCTCAATTTGGCTATGATTGCCTAACACTCTCATAGGCCTCACTCTGGTTTACTGCTAGTCTATTGCGATACAAGTCCTATTGCCCAATCATAACCTCATAGCTAACTAGGCCAATGTTGTATCATGCTAATAGCTGATCACATAATAACTATAGGGCTGACTTCCTGTACTTATTCACAGATAATGGCAAAGCTACACTATGCCATACCATTGTATGACGTCATGTGATAGAGGATTGCACTCTAGAGCACTTCACACAATAGTGAAGTGTAGAGGTAGTAATATTCACATGTTATCATTCTAAATATAACCTCTATCATAGCATAGGCTAGGTAATGCTGACATGACTACTACTAGCGTTTATAATAGTAGTGATAGTTAAAAGAGGAGGATAGTGGGCTATTCTTTTCTATAACAAAAGGAGAGCTATAAGTGTTATAAACACCGGTAGTAGTCAGCATCAAGGTACCTAGATAATGTGCTATAATAGAGGTTACGCTTAGATTATCAACATATGAGTATGCCATCTCTACCCTTCACCATTATATTAAGCACTCTGGAGACGATGTTATGAACACCGGTAGTAGTCAGCATCAAGGTACCTAGATGATACGCTATGATGGAGGTTATGCTTAGAATGTCAACATGTGAGTATGCTGTCTCTACCCTTCACCATTGTGTTAAGCACTCTGGAGATGATCCTCTATCACATGACCTTGTAGGGTGGTGTAGTATAGTGTGGCTTTGCCATTACCCCTGACTAAGTGCAGGAAGTCAGCCCTATGGTTACCATGTGATCGGCTATTGGTATGATGCAACATTGGCCTAGTCAGCTATGAGGTCATGATCAGGTGATCGGACTTGTATTGCAAGAGACTATCATAAATTGGGAGTGAGGGCCAAGAGGGTGATAGGCGATCATAGTCAAATTGAGTACTAATTACATCCTGTCCTTTCTAGACTCTTCTACAGGTTTCAGCGATTAGGAATCATGAGATGGTCGAGAATAGGCAATAGTTCTTTGTGTTTCTATTTCCTTTGTCATCTCTTTATCAGCTCAGGTAAAGGATAGGATATATAAGTACACGGTTGTCTTTGTCCTGTTGTCAAAAGACGCCCCGCTGGAGGAAAAGTGTATTTAAGTAGGGAATAGAGTATGTTTGTCCTGTTGTCTTCCTTTCCTTCTTTTATTAGTACATACCTTCTTGTCTTCTCTGCAATCACCATTGTGAAAGCCTTAAGTTATCTTCAAGCCTTAAAGAATATATTCATTCTTCTTTGTCTTCTACACTTGAAGTCTACCTGATCATCATAGGAAAGATATCTTCCAGTTGAGCTTTCGTTTAGCCAAGATATCTGAGTTTACTCAGTAGCGTTTGTGAAGCGTGCCTGAGGTATTCTTACTGAGTTATATACGATCATATAGAGGGTAATCTGTCACACTATATTGTTTAAAGAAGATGGCTTCTTCCTCTTCCAATGTTCTGATACCTGATGCATCCTCTCTCACACTTGTTGTAGGCATATAGCTCACCAACCCTTCAGCCTGATCAGTTTGGACCACCCACTCAGCCACCTCCAATGTGTCAATGCATGAGGAGGCCACCATCGACCTCAAACCTCCAGAGTTACAGTATGGAAACAATCACTAGAAGGTAGTGATGGACAACTATGTCACCACTATACAAGCACTCTACCAGGTAAGGGGATTCCTAGGGGAAGAGCCCTTTAAATGGGCTCTTCAAAACACTGAGGAGGAATTCTAGAAGTAGAGAGATAATGTGGCGACCATTGTTTATGCCATCATAGTCCTCTACTGGAATATAAACAAGCCCCTCCCTAAGATGTCTGTGGCCTTCCCCCCTTCTATGACAAGTTTACTCCTATCTACCAATGAGTAGATCCAGAAGGAGCAGGCCTATTTTGCTCATAGGGAGACCAACTTCACCAATACCCTGAACAAGGCCCATCAGGATATAGTCGAGGAGTACCAAAAGATAATCTTGGCACTCTATGAGCAGCTTGCAGACTAGGCTCTGCACCTGCTGGCCTCCTATAATGAGTAAATCGCTAATCCCATGGTAACTCTAGCTGAGGCTAAAGCCAGAATTGAAGTCCTAGAGTAGGCAGAGGTACCACTCTAGGCCAGATGTTAAGAGGCAGAACATCAGGCTCTGCACCTCAAGGCAGAGAATGAATCTCTCTCTGCCTGATCTACCCTGAGGAAGGAAGATGTGGTCAAGCTCAGGGAAGACCTGATGAAGGCCAACGATGATGCCAAGATGTGGAAGGACTTGTACTACCAGTACAAGGAACATTTTAGGTCAATAGTCTCCCCTCCAGTCTCCAGAAACCTGGATGAGGTGATAGACATCGATGAGGAATCAACCCATGTCTCCAATGCTCCCCTATGTCTAAGATGCTGATGCCTCAGCATGCCTTCCTTTCAGCCTCCTTCCTGAGCCATCTCCCCAACTCCTCCTCTAGCTCCTTCCCATTCTGCCTTTGCAGGACCTTCCCAGGGAAGGGGTCCTTCCTCCTTTACCTCCTTTACACCTGTGCCCTGAGAAACCTCTCCTCATCTCCTCAGGCAGAGTGATGTTGTCTGGATAGTGTAGGAGGCACTACGAATGACTACCCTGCCAGCTCCTCCCTCTAACTACTCTACTCCTGCCCCTCCTCCTATGGTCCTGACTAATTTCAAGGGTCCCAAGCTAGCTGATCCTCACAAGTTCTCAGGAAAGGCTGAGGATATAAGGAAGTTCATCTAGCAATGTAAGAACTACTTTACCCTCCAAGCCTATGCCTTTCCCCACGACAGGATCAAAACCAGGTTTGCCTCAACATACATGACAGGTACGGCAGCTATCAGGTGGTAGGCCAATGCTCATCGGTAGACCCTGTCGACCACCATCTGGGATAACTTCACCGAGGCGGTGAAGACATACTTCGGGGCCTTTGCCACCAAACCCTAGCCTATTACAGAGATCATTAATGCTAGATAAACTAAGGGTATCCTCTCCTACCTTACCCACATAGAGGCTCTTAACAAGGTCACACAATATGATCAGGAAACCTTCAAGTTTTGGGTAGAGAGGGGCCTGAAGGAAGATCTCCGCCTCACGATAGCTGCCTAGACTACCCACAATATACCTACTGCTGAATGGCTGTCCAGAGTAGTCTAAGTAGGCCTGGTAATAGAGGATGTGTATGTAGCCATCCAGGACTCCTAGAAGGGATATTTGACTAAGCAGACCACAGGCTAGTCTACTCCTTCTTCCTCGAAACCTAAAAAGACCTAGGAAAAGTGTCCCTCAGGGTCTTCTTCCTACGACAAAGGGAAGCTTCCTCAGCTCACTGAGGAAGAGAAGGAGTAGGCTAAGAAGAACAAGGCCTGTCTATGCTACCTGTCTAAGTAATACAGTGTTAAGGACTGTTACTTAACCCAGAGGTTTTCCATCCCCGCTATTAAAATAGCTTCCACCTCAACTAAGTGGAAGGTAGATGACGATAGAAACTCTTCCTCCTCCAAGTAGCAAAAGACATCTGCCATTAGAGTGGTCGATCTCCCAGATGACTGGAAGGATAGGGATGATATCCCCATAGTGTAAGTGTTCCTATCCCTGTGGCATCCCACGCTACCTCTCCATTTCCTTGTTTTCGTTTCCTTTAAGACATAGTTAGTTTGAAGTATTGATTCTGTTGCACAAAATTTCCTTAAAGTCTATTGATTGAAATTTCCTTTTTGCTTTCTCTTTACTAAGGAGCTAGTGTTCAAAACTATTATTTCGTTCTCAGTAGGTGGGCTTACCAGCATTGAGGCTAATGTAATTCACGATACCCATGAGTGATGTGTTATGACCTAATGTCTATTACGACTATTATGATACCATCATGTAGTATTTTCCTTCTGTTTTAGAGGCATTAATTAGAGGTTATTGTTTTTCCTTTCTTTTGCATAAGTTCTACCTGAGGAGGACCTGCACTGGGTCAAAATACGCTAGCCATATAGCAGACCACTATTCATTACTATAATCCATCTGATTATCCATTCGGCCTCCACTGCCTTTCTAACTCCTGCATTTCCAACAACCTCCTTGTGGACAAGATGTATAGTGAGCTCTAGCCATGAGCTTCCTGGGAGAGATTAGGGAATGTATTTGCTACCGCCACCTTGTCAACCATTTGTTCCTCCAAAGAATACCCTCCCCAAGGCAGGTGTATTACGGTTCTAGTCACTTTGCACTGGAAAACCTAATCTGTTGAGGGCCCCCAAGTACATGTGATTACGGCCATAGCCAAATTGGAAAATGGAGTAACTGGGGCTTACATCTCAGATCGCCTCCCTATCCTTAAGAAGAAAAGGTCCTAGGCAGTCAATGTCTTCCCCTATGATAGTTCCTGCCAACAGGAGTGGTCCTACACTCCCAAACTCCAAATACAGGTCCTCAACTATCGCAAACTTATTGATTTTGACATTGGCCCTATGCCTCCAGATGTGGATATATATATTCCTGTTAAGTGGTTCCCAGATTATGAGCCACAGGTTGATTATGACTGGGCTATTGTCGTAGGGTTTCCCTCCTCCAAATGCAAGAACCATCTCGTGATGCTGAATGTCTATATAGACTCTGCGTTAGAATTGATGAAGGATAATAACTTCTATGCCAACACTGAGGCTATCGGTGGCAGACTACTTGGGTAGGATGACACCCCAGTCAATGAAGAAGTTGTCCATTGTTGGTACCCTACAATGACAAGAGCTCCAGTGGGCAACTTTGCTGAGCTCTTCATGTAGTCTTCCATCTCCTCAACCTCTGAAGGTGATAAGTGGGAACAAATCTATCCTGCTGTCTTCTCTGACTGACTAGCCTCTTCACTCCCTCCCCATCAGGAATGGGATTGTAAAATCGATTTGAAGGAAGGAACTACTCCTCCCTAGGGCCCACTTTATTGTCTATCTGAGACTAAGCTCTAGGCCCTATGTGAGTACCTTGATCAGATGATCAAGGAGGGAAAGATAAGGCCCTACAAGTCTCCCACATGTACTCCTATCCTGTTGGTTAAGAAGGCTGATGGTTCCCTCCACCTTTGTGTTGACTACTGGGGTTTGAATAAGATCATTATTCAAAACCACTATCCTCTCCCCCCTTATAGGTGAACTTAGAGACCGAATTGGTAATGCGAAATGGTTCACCAAGTCCGACCTCAAGAACAGCTATAACCTCATTCACATTGCTAAGGGTAATAAGTGGAAAACATCTTTTTGCACTCGTTACAGCCAGTACAAGTATTTGGTGATGCCATTCAGTCTGTGCAATGCCCTAGCTGTCTTCTAGGAAATGATGAACATGATCTTCTACGACCTTCTAGATTTAGATATCCTCATCTATCATGACAACATCCTTATTTATGCCGCAACCAAGGAAGAATATGACCACCTTATGCATGAAGTTCTCAAGCACCTTGACTACTACAAGTTGGCCCTTAAACTGGCCAAGTGTATCTAAGTAGTCTATGAGGTAGAATTCCTTAGGTTCATCATCTCCAACAAGGGTATTAGCATCTCTGAGGATAGAATCCAAGCTATCTAAGATTGGCTGACTCTAACTACAGTTCACGACATCTGCTCCTTTTTGGGCCTAGCAAACTTTTATCGGGTCTTCATCTAAGGATTTTCAAAGATCACTACGCCCCTGACAAACCTCACCAAACAAGACCAGCCCTGGACCTGGGGGTCTCAGCAGCAGTCTGCCTTCAACACCCTTAAGACCCTCTTTACCTCTGCCCCCATCCTTGTCCATCTGTAAAGAACAACTCCTTCAGCGATACAACTGAAGCTCAGTCTGTATCAGGGGTTTTGGGTAAATCAGGATAGAAGAAGATACACAACTCTGTAGAGGACTCAAGAGATGCGCATTGAGCAAGGCAACGATGTGCTGAAGGTTTGTGGGAATAACTCTTTTATTCCTGAGGTGTATACTTAAGATACTGTGTGAAGAAGAAAGAGAAAGAAATACAGGACCACGAGATTTCCTTCTCTTTTATACCAATCGCCAAGAGCACTGCCTCCCTTCTAGAGTAGTCTCTGTGAAACCTGTTTTGTCCACATGACCCTTTTCCATACGTCATTCAATCTAAACACTGTTCTCATGACCTTCGCAAGGCAGACAGCTAAACATGAGTGACCATACATGACCGAGTGATAATTCATGATTCATAACGCGGAATTCCAAAGAACATCACTA
>JABYPW010001692.1:0-14161 GCA_016880775.1 Phymatotrichopsis omnivora
GAGAGAGAGAGAGAAAAAAAAAAAAAAAAAGGAAAAATAAAAAAAGAAAGAGAAAGAAGAAAAAGAAAAAAGAAAAAAGAAAAAAGAAAAAAGAAAAAAGAAAAAAAAGAAAAAAGAAAAGGAAAGGAAAGGAAAGGAAGAGAACAAAAGAAACAAAATAGCCCGGTTAGCTACTGTACTTTACAGGGTTCATTTTGGACGAATGGACATGTTTCTGCCAGCATACCAAAGCACCTAATTATACTCTTGATAAATAGCAGTCATTCCCCAAGAAATTGATATCGCGCTCTCTACTAGATTTGGTTTGTCCTCTTACACTTAAAACTTAAAAGTTTATCGCGGCGTTCCTGCAACGAACCACCGTCAACTCTAAAATTCTCTTCAAAACTTCCCCACTATAGCTAGCGCGCATAATTAATGGAAAAAAGAAATATATCGTTATGTACACAAAGGCGGGAGTTATATTATTCTGGCGAGGGGATAGCTTGCACCATGCAACTGTCCGTGCCGTACTGGACTAGTTGAGCAGGACAATTAGAGGGATCCGGCAACTTTCCCGCAGGCTATTTCCACAGCAACGAGCTGCCAAGAAGTGGGTCATTGTGGCTAGGTATGCTAAAAGTCTTGCCAGAGCCTGCGGGATTCCTGAATGCACAGCGTCTCCTGTCAAGATGTAAACAAAGTTAAAACGAAGTAAACAACCCATTTCGGCAGCAACTAAGATCGAAGGAGTATGAACGAGACACAATCAACGCAAACATACGGTTACATACCAGCTTTTTCCTACTAGTCTCCCGCGATCCCCTGCGAATTGCTCCGCTAAAGTCTTGCCAGATACACGAAGCTGCCGAATCACTTTTTTGAAAACTTCAAAAAGTCCTGTTACACCGGCAGCCACAGCGAGAGGACCCACTTTAACCTGCCAGAATTTGAGTTGCCGGATCCCTCTTTTCCCAAATGATTTCCGATGCGAAGATCTAAGACGAAGTGAAGCAAACACACTGTACTCCTCTACAGGTATGCACTAAGTACATTACCGATGGAGTGCATCCAGTGTTGTATGCCTCTGCAAATTCTTGACAACCGGTTTCGGTTGTTGGAGTATTATAACTTTTTTCTTCAGGGGGTTTTGCTTGCGGGGTTGAGTTTTTTGTACGCCATACATAGCATTTGGCTCCATGCGGAGCTTTTGTACTTTAACAGAATTTGAATGAGATTTTCTCTCACATACACTCTAGCACATGTACATGTACAACGATCTAACCTTTAATCTCATTGCTTTATTATATTTCACCTCCCTATCTCCTACAGAAATGGAGTTGTACTTTTTGTATGCTTAATAACCGCCCCGGCTAAAGTATGTACCAGAAACCCTTTGGGGATTGTGCATGGGACTTCCCCACTAGTCCGATGCGGTAGGCACTGCAACCAATCCGCGTGCCAGAAAATTCGTTTTGCACTTCTCAGGATAGATTTCCTTTTCCAGATACTGTATGCGCGCTCTTACGCTAACTGCGGCTGAAGGGAATTTCGGAGTCGACAATGGTCCGGCGCCGACGGAGAAAACGGAAAATCAAGTCAAAAGCACCTGCTTGAGATAAGTTTGTGACTGGAACCGCGCGTGTACATGTACCAGTGCCTCAGAGCTACTCCGGCGATAACGGCAATAACAAAGAGAATTAAAGACCAATTCTTTAGAATAAATATTACCAAGCACGATCGAATCCGTGTCGACTTTTATATCTTAGCCTAGAAGTACGTATGGCCCATCTCGTGCCGCCTTTCTTTCGGTGAGCCCGCCTGTAAGAGTACAAACTAACGGTCGTGCCCATCGCGTTCGATATAATGTCGTTTCGGTGCAATTGGAGAATCTGGGCCAAGAGAAAATGGGGCAATACCAGCATTCATTTCTTCCCTTTCTTTTCTCTCTGAGCTCAAGTTATCTGCACTCTGGGTTGTAAGTGCTTTTCTTCAGTACTTATAATTAATCACTTTAACACTAAGAAGCCTACCAAAACGACTTTCTCAGGACGCAGAGCACAGAATCTCGAGTTTGGGCTGTTACCTATTATCCATTGGGGGGCCATTAACTAGCATTATTAGGTACCTGAGGCATGCAGGGGACGCTTTGGCTGCCGAGGCCCGCCGCGTGCCGAGCTGCATGTTAGGAGTATTCACGTTTGTAAATAACGCTGAAAATGTTGTGTTCAATTCCCTCATTACCGCCGTAAGCGCGGCTTGGCAGAATTGGTTCCTTCAATTCTCGCTTCATTTATGCAGGGTTTGTAAAAATTATTAGTTACATCAGGCGTAGCTGTCTAATACCGATGACGTATCGGCCTGCATACTTATGTACCCTTTCGACATGAACACCGCAACATGTTCTGCGCAGCGACATACCATAGTATTTAATTTCGTTGTTTTGAATTCCCCCTTCTCCAATAGTGGCTCAGCCTGAAATCTCACACATCGGTTCCATGGAGAACCGCAATACAGCGTTGCATTGAAGTTCAAAATACCGTAATTAATTAATTTCTGCACTTTCATCAATGTTATCTAGCATTAGAAAGTTCACTGCATCCGAAAGATAACTAATACCCTTAACTCCTGATCAGTAAATGTAGTCACAAGATTGCGTTTGAAATGATGAGGCGGAATATACATATGCATGTAGAGTACTTGTACACGTACAAGTACATTACACTTATCGATTTTGATCCAACAAGGTGCTGACTAATGGAACTTTGTTCGCTGATTGTCGAGAAACGGCATCTAGATGTACTGCACGTTATGCGGCTGGTTGAAATTGGAAACCTAACCCTACAATTTTCATGAAATTAATATTCAGCCCACCATAACCATTCCTCCTCTGTTTTTCATCAACGTATCCCGCTTTAATGCCTATCGCATATTGAAAACAGATGAAAGACTGGAACAAAAGAAAAATCAAAACCAATGAAAACGACAAACAGCCCTTCCTTGTCGCCCCAATCCATCTCGCCCGTTCCCTCCGTTTCTGCCGCGCGAAACCAGGCAGGTCTTAAAACTAAGGATGCCAAGCACAAGCAGGAGAGGTAGTTATAAAGCATGAAAAATTTGCAGATCAAGGATCTTGAATACTTTTCGTCGAAGATTCATGAATATATAAACTGCAGGTAAAAAATAACGACATTCAAAACTTCTCCAGATCATAAGGAACGGAATAGATTTTTTTTTAAAAAAAAAAAAAAGAAAAAAAAAAAAAGGAAGAAAAATGAAAGGAAAAAAAAGGAAAAGGAAAAAAGGAAAAAAGGAGAAAAGGAGAAAGAAAAAGAAAAAAAGAAAAAAAGAAAGAAAGAAAGAAAGAAAGGAAGAAAGGAAGAAAGAAAGAAAGAAACAATGTATACGCGTGAATAAAATGCAGGAAAGAAAATGGAAAAGAAACTTCACGATGATATCTGAAATGATGACCTCTTGATTCCACATATATCCTTGAATTTTCGCACGGATTTATGTTCTATATACGGCTAGATCTTTCTCCTTTTCATTTCCGTAAATCACCCTTTACGCTTTTTTCGTCACTGGCACCGACAGTTCCCTGAGCTCTTCCTCCCATCCGTTGTCCTGTATTTTTGCCTCTTCCTTTTCTCCGATCACCATTCACTTATTTTCTGCCTCCCTTATCATCATTTCCATGATTTTATCAATGTTTCTGTCATGAATTGTTTTTCTTCTATTCCGCGGTTCAACCAACGTCGATACTTCGTCTCCGAAACCGCCAGTTCCCGGGCCCTTGCCTCCGGGTCCGGCCATCAATTCGAGGAGTTCATCGATGTTTTTGTCGTGCATTGTTTTTCTTCGATTCTGCGGTTTAACCATCGTCGATATTTCATCTCCAAAACCGCCAGTTCCCAGGCCCTTGCCTCCGAGTCCGCCACCATTAATCAAGACCATCGATGCTTGATTGTCGGGGTCATCCCCTCCGTTACCGAACATATACGCAAGTATTGCGGACACTGTAGCAATGGCTAACGGATTACCTGCGGTTGCGGTTGCAATACTAGCAATGAGGGTGGCTCTGCGACCTCGAGGGTCGGGACTCATTTTGGCTGTGCAGGATGATAAGTGTGGTCGTTTACTGTGGGACGAGGCACAGAATCGGAGACGTTTCAGAGTGGTCGGGAATCCAAGAGGACCAAGGCACGCCGAGGTAAACTTTTAAGTTTTAAGTGTAAGAGTCGATGGTTCCTGGAGTCGTTTGTGCTAGAGGTATATATGGGCGTGAAACAAGGCGAACGGTGACCTTGCCCTGTGGTATTTATGAAATGAGCTTCTGGCAGGTCGGACAAACCATCTCTACCAAAGAGCGCAATGTCAACTTTGTTGGGGAGTCGCTCGCTACTATTTATCAAAGGCGGAATTAGGCCTCCAGCATGTCGTTTGTGATTTGCTGCTTTCGTATGCTGTGGGTACGCGGCTATGGGACCATATATTGTCGCAGAAACATGTCCCAGTGTTCAGCTACAAAGAACCCTGGGAATTAACTTCTAACGTTGGTGCACACGCACCCACGTATAAGTACATGTACATATGTGGTGGGTCTTGAGGATTAGCAGAATGGTTGGTTTTCAGGGCGCATACACCCAATGATTTATGCTTCTATGAATTCTTGGCAACTTTCTCTGGTACAATAATCCGAAAAGGTTGGTGAGTGGGGGCGGGTGATGAAAATTTCCTGTCCGCAAACCCCTAACCTTGATCACGTGTCACCGAATCAACTCTCCCACAACCCGGTCGCATGTCACAATAACAAAATTTAGCGACAAATTCTTTAAAGTTGATCACGTGACATAGTGTAAAACTAAAACTAAGCGAGACTTTAACACCGCTGCGAGTGGAATGTCATATCCACCCTCACAGCGATACCGCATCACAACTACATGTATATATAAATCTGATGTGGGTCAACCACGTATGTGGAATATTCCCCTATTTACATACATATTCTTTGTCTTTAATTGAATTGAGAATCAAATTTACTCGATATCTACAGGTAGCAAAACGGAGCATGCCTAACGCCCAACGCCTTTTATTTGTAATCATGATATTTTTGTTGGTATCGTGTTTTTTTGGTTGTAACTTCAACGATGGAAGATACAAAGAGTCTCAGATGATCAATCAAAATAGCTAGCTTCGCTGCTCATCTATTGTGTGCACAGCGAAGCGTGAACACATCCCTCAGTTTTACTGTTTATATACATCATTTTGTCTTAGTAATCGCTCCGGCTATCGCACCAGAAATCTTTTAGGGATTGTCAATCGAAGTTCTCCGGTAGTCAGATGTGGCACCGTTGCCCGATACTCTCGCCCGAAAAGTCTACAATCCTGTTTTTGTATGTCTAATGAAAGATTTCTTTCCCAGAAAGAAACTATACTCGCTCTCTTCCTCTAACTGCAGCTGGGAGGTGTTCGAGGGAATTTTTAGAGTTGACAATAGTTATCGTCAATGGAGAGAACGGATAACTAAGTCAAAAGCACTTGCTAGATATAAATTTGCGAGTGAAGCCGCGAGTGTACCAGAAATCCAGAACTACTCCCGTGATAACGGAAGTAACGAAAGAAAAATGTAGACAAATTCTCGGGAATTACCAAGAGCGAATCCGTCGGCGGCTTTTATACATAGCCTACTCGAGTACAAGTACGCATACGCCATCTCTTGGCGCCTTCCTTTCGGTGAGCTCACGTGTAAGCGCGCAAACTGCCTATCACGTTCCATGCAATGTCGAATCTGGGACGAGAAAAAATGAGACACTAACGGGCCTTGCTTTTGCATAAAGATCTAGAAAGCTAGGAATATTACTCAATTGCAGTTCATGTATTGTAAGCCTCGTCTTGACACTAAAAAGCTTGCCGGGGCAACTTTCCCGGGCTGCGGGGTACAGAATCTCAAGTGCTGCACCTATTACCCATGGGGGAAGCAGGCGATACATGGCATTGTCGGGTACCCGAAGCATGCGGGGGATGCTCTGGCGGCGGGAAGCTCGCTGCGCTCAAATCCATATTGATAGACAAACCAAATGAAATTCGATTGACGATGCCGTACATTTTCAGCCTAATGTTCACAGATGTGAACTATTACCTACCTCATGGGCCATGCAAATTCATAACGCATCGCGCGCCACCGGAGGGGGCCATGAACAAGTGAGACTTGGTAACAATCTCGGTGATGCAGCTAGGAGTAACCGAACGCCAATGTAGATTCTGAGTGCCCTGAGGATGTTTCACAGTAACGCAGTGCAGATCGTTTATATTTCCTGCACCAACCGGACGTCATACCCAGAGTAAATCTGTATGTACATGTGACTAATGCCAAGATGGCTTGAGCCACACCTTATGTGGGGCTAGGTAAGCTTAAATTTTTTGATGGTGGTTGTGGAAGAAAATTTTGATTGGCTCGATAAAAAGATGGAGTTATTTTTGAGGGGTTGGGTTGTATAACATGGATTTATCAGCACGCTGGGTGGCCGGTGCAATTATGTGTAGAATGCATTCCTTGCGCTTAGAGTTGGAACACAAAATCTGTAAAACTTACCCTTAATTATTATAAAAAAAAAATTTCACCACTCTTCAATCCGATTGTGAAACAATTATGGCGTGTTGCACCGACGGTGCGGTGCGATTCTTTGTGTGTCTACAGAGAATGAAAATCACGCGAACCTTTCCTTTCGTAATGGCCAATATTTCGTGGGTTTTTAGGCTGAAAATGTACTTTACAAAGGAGCGCGGAAGTATTTACAAAGATTTTTCAGTGTAACATATTGTTCCGTTTAGCCCCAAGGATGACTGCGCACACAGAGTGTAGCGTAGCCGTCTACTAACAAAGTACACGTTTCGTACGGCAGCATCGGAGAACGATCCGCACAAGCTGGAACATGCTTTTGGTGTCCGATCAAAGATTTGTTTATGCAAAAACTGTATGTAGGTCGATTGCTTAATATCGATATTGGATGCTCGATTCTATTTAACAATTCTTCGGCTCCATACGTATATAAATTTGCTTAGCCATTTAAAAGGTAGGTTACTCTTATTAAAGGTAGAACTTTATTTTTCTCCGTATCACTCGCCATAGGTTTACAGGTGGGCTATACATGTAGAGCAAATAACGAACTTGTAAAGCAGCACTATGCAGACTTACATGCGGAGAGGACACCTTTACGCTCTGAGCCCGGCAGATGGTGGGCTTTCCGACGGTCGCCAAAATTGCCATACAAAATTCTATTTGTTAATGTTAGCAGACGGCGCGGTTACACTTCGCTGTGCGCAGTCCTCAGGAGGCTAAGCTTTATCGCCCTAGAGAGTCAGCTGAAAATGTATGCTCGCTTTTGAATCAAAAAAAGAAAAAAAAAAAAAAAAGATATAATTCCTCGATTACCGAGCAGGACAGAAAATATGCACAGCCGCTGCTCAGCCTAGTCGATCGCGCAGCTCGCTTTTGCACCCTTCTGAGGATATCTACGTAATTCAGCATTTACGCCATAGGTCCGCGAAGATTTAAGCTCTTGCAAGCACGATTTCCATTCTTCCAGTCCTAGCAATCGTAGGAAACGAGCCAGTCTTCCGACAACGTTAAACTCTACTCCAACGATCTAAAGGTTCTAAGCGAGACAAGTCTTGTGAGTTATCGCGCCCGCCAATCGAGATTTTGCCGCTTGCATTGGGAAGAAACGTCAGAAAAATGGTAAGTCAATCTGAATCACATCAACAGTTATTGCCAGACTTCAATATAGCTATCAACCTATTGACATTGAAAAAGAAAATTGACTTAGATTATTCACATCAGGCCGCGCATCTGGGATCAGTAAACTACCTGGGGTCAGTAAGGTACAAGGGGGTAAATTTTAAGAAAGTGCAGCGCCTCGGTCGGGGAGCGTTTGGCGACGCTTTTTTGATAGAAAGCCCATGCAAGACCGAACGACTAGTTTGCAAGGAAATCTTCTACGGGGGCTCCTGCCGCGGCCACGACCGCCGGCTGAAATCTTTCGAGCAGGAGTTGAAGCTGCTACGGATTTCAGCTCATCCAAATGTAATTCAGCTCTATCACTTCGAGCGGGATAAGTCGAAGGAAACGGCATATCTTTTTATGGAGTATTGCGAGGAAGGAGATTTATCGAAGTTCATTCAAAAATTTTACAGGTATGTCCTTCGGTAGAGCATCGAAATATACTCTGATTCTTCGAAATTGACATGAGGCTGGAGAAGAGGGGAAAGACAGTTAACCGAACAAACTGCATGGGAAATCATCTTCCAGTTATCTGCAGCAATCTCCTACTGCCACCATGGACTTACCATTTCCGGAAATCGCTTCAGGGTAAAAACAGATGGGTGGAAGGCTATTCTCCACCGAGATATAAAACCTGCAAACGGTAAGTTTGCGTCACTTCAATACTTAACTAGGAGTTGTGCAAGTTTTGACTTTATTCCCATCGCCGCGTAGTCCTACTTGCAACGAATTCTGAAGGTGAAATATGTGTGAAATTGTGTGATTTCGGCATCGGAAAAGTACACGAGTCAATGATGAGCGGCACTTATGTCGGTACTTCCGACTACAAAGCTCCGGTACGTATTATTTAATCGACTTTCTTTTTTTTTTCTGGGGGAGGGAGCGGTATGGTTAAAGTAAAAAAAAAAAAAAAAAAAGGGTCTACATTAGTAAAATTCTGATGGACTTTATAGGAAATTACGAGAGAAAGCTCCATATGGACCATGAAGGCAGATATATATTCCTTCGGTCGTAAGTACCAATATTCTGCATTGCTCTTATTCCAGTTATTTATTTATTTACTTGTTTGTGTGTTTGTTAGTCAATTTTTTTCAATCAAGGACACATCAAGAGCTAACTTATTGGTATGCGGGTGAACAAGGCACAATCCAGAAATTGACGAAGCACAGAAAATTTCACAAAATCGATAGCCTTGTTAACAAGTGCTTGTCCGTGACACCAAAGGATCGACCCAGCAGCCTCACCCTCCTGGAAATAGCCGCATTCAATGTCAATCGCGTCCGAAATTTTCAAAATACTCGGCATGTGTCTTTTGGCGAGCCAAACTATCTCCCCAAGAGCCTCTTCAACATCCATGGATGGCAAGACTGCATGTTTTCCACTATTGTTAAGATTGGAAGCCTCCATGAACCGCGAGAACGTAACCCAAAAGGACCATTCAGACAGTTGAGGTTGCTCATGGAGGACGGAGGCGATGCGATAAAAAAGGAACCGACGGGAAATACGCCATTACATGAGGCCGTCGAGACTGGGAATTATGTGCTGGCGCGGAATTTATTGGAACTGAAGGCAAAACCAGACGCAGTAAACAACAATGATCGGACTGCTTTGTTTTTAGCAGCGGAGCGAGGAGATGAAAGGCTACTCATGCTGTTACTCCACTACCATGGTGAGACAGTGAACGCCATGCATGATCTGGCTGTAAAATTTTGGGAGCAGGGCCAGCTTCAACAGGCAGAGAATGAGTTTATGCCAGTTTGGAAGGCGAGGTCAAGAACGCTTGGACCGGAGCACGAGGACACCCTGACGACGATGAATTATCTTGCGCAAGTTTATGGTGATCAGAAACGCCTGAAGGAAGCCGAAGATATGAGTTTTGCCGTTTTGGAGGCGAGATCAAGAGTACTTGGACCGCAACACCCGGAAACCTTAACGACAATGCATTATCTTGCCAGGGTCTATGGAGATCGGGGACGCCTGAAGGAGTCCGAGCATATGCTTTCGTCGGTTCTAAAGAAGAGATCAGAACTTCTTGGCCCGCAGCACCCGGACACCCTGAGGACGAAGCATGGTCTTGCTGTAACGTTTTTGATGGAGGGACGACTTCACGAGGCCGAGGATATTGGTACGTTAGTTTTGGAGGAGAGGTCAAGAGTGCTTGGACCGGGACACCCGGATACCCTGAGAACGATGGAAAGGCTTGCATTTATATTTGAGAAACAGGGACGGCGAAAGGAGATGGAAGAACTTCGAAGAAAACTTCGCTACAACGTAAAAAAAGCCAGGGAAGGTGGAATTAATTGAGGGCCAAGGTATGGCTCTACTTATGGTTGTCTGTCTATTCTTTTTTTTTTTTCGAAGTTCCGGCGAGTGTCTAGATTAGGTCGAGACCCGAAACATATTGTTAGTTATTGTATTATTATTATTTTCATTTTTTTATATTTTTTTTTTTAAAGGATTTCATGCGGTTTATCTAATGGGAGAATAGGCGGTATTGGGTTGGATAATTTTTGTACAATGTACATGTACATGTACATGTTGGTGAGCCCGATCACACGTCTCGATTTTGTTTTCCTCAGTTGAATTTTCTTTATATTTCACTTTTTGTTTAGAAAGGCGTTTTCTTTACATTGATGCGACTTCATGGGTGTGGTTCAAGGGGAAGAGCTATATTAGAATAGTAAGCGAGTGTCAAGACCTTCGCCAAAACGACATGTATTCTGATCGCCGATGAAATCGTCATGCCAAATCACTCGACGTTCGCGACTTTCCTTGAAGTAGACATTGGGTCGATGTATTTGCCGCTTGGCAGAGCAAGGTGAAACATTTTAATGTCCACTATGATACATACATACCGGCTGTGTTGGAGCCATAGAATTTAGCCTCCAGCCTCCGAACACTACTGCAATGTATTTTCTCGAAAAAAAATATTTCATTCCTGAAACCACTGTTGGTAGTGTTAGGGGAGTAGAGAGTCAAGTGAATTAAGTAAAGGTTTATGCTGCTACTGTCCATGGCTTGTTTTATGGTTTGGTTTTGTATATGTATTGATGTGGTCTTGCATGCTTAAGAAAGAGAAGGTAGAGAGGGCAGTTCAGGTTGGGGAAAAGGACTTTGAGGACAACGAGGAATTTTCTTTCTTTCTTTCTTTCTTTCTTTACCCCCCATTAGGTTGGCTTCCCCCCCGCGGTGTCTTTGCGATGGGGATTTCTTATACTCATCATAATTCATGTGATTGGATTGGGAAAGGCTACGAGGGAAGAGTAATCAGTTTGCCAGCGCCAGTGCCGATCACGGAGGAATCATCAAGCAAAATTACTCGAGGTCATAACTTTCTTTGAAGTGTGTAGAAAATGTGCCGAAGTATTTACTTCTTGATAGATTCAGCTATAAGACAATTTAATATTCACTATGATAAATTTATACTCCTTGTGCTCAAGCCATAATTCTTAGCCTTCAAAGAATCCGAAAATACTCAAAAAAAATCATCTCATCCATGAATCTACTATATTTGGTGTGGGATTATGTGGAAGTCAGTGAGTTGTGTGATGGCTTGTGTTGTTCTCCGTAGCTTGCTTTGGTGCCTTTTTTTTCTCTTTCCTTTTCATTTCTTTTAATTTCTCTTCATTCTTCCTTTTCCATGTTTTGTCTGCTGATGCGGGGTACCGGTTTTAACGCGCGAATAATTTCCTCCCCTCCCCTAATTGTGATTTATGTGTCCTTGAAACCTGCAGCTCGTCGCATGCTGTTAACAATTTCTCCTAAAAGGAGAATATGTCCCCTCATAAAAGTCGCAGAGTTTGCAATATTGCAAACCTTCCTCAAGACTTACCCAATATAGTCACACCGAAATTCCGGAGTCACACGTTGGTCTTTCCAAGTACAAGATCTTCATACAATATCACTCGACCGGAAAACAGCATCCGTACTGTTTGACCAGGGAGTCTGGTGGTATATACTTGTCCTTTTTTTTGAGGAAAAGAAGGGAAGAAGTATTTGATAAGTTTCTCCACCTATAACGTCCCACGCACGCTGAAGTTCAGCCCTGATCCTGCGTGGCGTCCTCGTCATACTTGAATTCGGGCTTAAAATAATTTGTGCCGTGTATCCACAGCAATATTCTTGCAAAATTCCATATCACCAAGCGTTATTCCCCTCCAAAGCTTATACCTAAGCGAGGACGCTTTATTCTTTCTTCTCCGAAAAGAAAGCGTAGAAAACATATATATAGAAAGCGGAGTAACGGTCTCTTGCGATTTAAGACACTTCTGGCCCCGCAACACCCCTCCCGCATGAACTCCCTTTTCGTAAACGTCCACTTCGCTTGAATGTCTCTCCTTCGAAGCATCTCGTTTTCCCGCCAAACAGCAAAACACGAAGAGCTTTTACACGTGCTCAGCTTCCCTTGGGCAATAATTTGAAGTATAAGCTAACAGGATATTCGACATGATAGGTTCTTACCTACTGTACATGTACGTGACTCACAAGCGGATCGCAGCCTATAGGCCGGACACCCTGACCCGGAACAAGAAAATCGGCTTACTGATGAAAATACACATTACATTATGCTGTAGATGTGCATCCTACCCAGTGTAAATATGTAGAATCTATATTTGACGCCTATTTTTTGATACAACGTTGTTTCGATGATTATATTTTCTCTCAAATGTGGTTTCATTCCATCAAAACTAACTAGTTGTGTCAGAAGGTGATAGGGCTGTTTGCATGCTTGGCCATGTCCTAGGCAATTTACTTGTCATTCTGGACCAAATGTATGTACATGTACATGTACTTAGGATATGTCGATTAGTCTGTGACGTTGTGCCAAAAATTATTAAGTGACCTCGATCACAGACTAACCGAAACACCCCCAAGTACATGTATAATAATAGCAAATATGTACAATACCCTCCAATAAGTCAGCGAACGATTTTCTTGGAGTTCTTGGCTATAGCAACCGGAATTGCCCGGAATAAGCACCCCGTTTTATCGAGTTCAAGCAACCCCGCTACCAACACCAGATGTGTAATACTTCCTTAGACCCCAAGGAAAGATATTTGATTAAAAAAAAAAAAAACTGGAAGTCATAATGTATTCTCTGTAAATTTAACTTCTTTTTAATTATATATAAAATACCAAAAATTCTCATATTTTCCAGCTCCTTTGTCTTTTTAACGCATGTGTAGATCAGATCCTGTCAGACTGTAAAAATTATATGTTAAATGCTATGTATTTTGCAATTAAGTTTAGCTGATAAAGTCTCAAAAATGCTATTTTGTGGGGCGGAACCTTATGCTCTCCTTAGGTCCGATTTTGAGGCTATAAAATTATTCTTAACTATCTATGTCAAATTTATATTGATTGAGCATCCTAAAACAATTCAAAAGCACTCATACATGCAAACTGACGCAGTATAATCACATTCTTAATCTCTATTCTTACTCGCCATACATTTTCTCTACTAAATCACTGATAAGATGGCAAATTAGCTATCTGAAGAGGCCCTCCTGTAAACACCAGTTGTGTATATAAAATTGCGTTAGATATTGAAATTATATCTTTTACATGTGTAGATTAATATATATATTTTTTTTGGACTGATAGGATCATATCTACAGGTGCTCTAAAAAGATAAAGGTGCTTGAAAATATGGGAATTTTTGATGTTTTATATATAATTAAATTTATAGAGAATATATTTGAATTTCCGGTTTTTTTTCACTCAAATATCTTTCTTTGGGGTGCAAACAAGTATTACACATCTAGTGTTGGTAGCGGGGTTGTTTGAACTCGAGAAAAACGAGTGGTTATTTTGGGGCATTCCGGTTGCTATAGCTAAGAACGCCAAGAAAATCGTTCGCTAACTTATTGGAGAGTATTGTACATATTTAGCCACTTACAAAAGCGAGGCTTGGCTCTTCCCACTACCCACAATCTACACCAAGAGAACTACGATATCCATAAATACATGCACCATTCTAAGTTGATAACTGAATAAATATTTCCATCATTTTAAATATATAAATTTTGTATTATTTCATGTTATTTGAAATATTTATTTGAAGATAAATTTTCTCGTAAAATACTAGCATTTTAAGCATTATAGATTAGGCTAACAACGCCTTCTGAAAAAAATTCTAGGAACCATAGAACAACCTAAGTTTTGTAGTTTACCTGTAATAAAAAAGTTTCAGTGCCAAAATTTTATTCTTTATCGTTGTTAATTGTCACTTAAGTAGCTTACATTTTATGTGTATTTTATATTCTACAATTAACCATAGTGACTCTTAGCTGCTATAGTCAATACTAAGTGGGTAAAAACACTTGAATTTTCAATAATCAGTAATTTCTATTAGAAATTAATAGATTTTTTTTTTTTTTTTGGTCTACTCCCTTTATATCC
>JABYPW010001693.1:0-14156 GCA_016880775.1 Phymatotrichopsis omnivora
CCTGGAGAGAGTGGAAGTGGCTTAACGAGGGGAATATGCGCAAACCTCTTCTCGCAGCCGTTCCAGAGCTAGTTCCGCAATCGAACCGGAACCAAGAGCAGTATCGACATCCTGCGCATTCTCTTGCAAAGTAGGCAGAAATTCCAGCATAGATTGGGCAAGAAGCTCTAGCTCCGAGTCGGAGAGGATGGTCAAGGAGGACTGACATAGCGGACAAGTCGGCCATATATTCTCTTTTTTTTTTAAAAAAAAAAAAACAACATTGTATTGGGTATAATTTATCCTGCAGGGGAGGGGAAATGGGAGATGGAGATGAGGGTGTGCTACGTACTGAAGTTGTCTCCTCGGCCGGAGCACCTTGAGGACTGGGTTCGGGTTTGGGCGTGTCTGTCATTATATTATCTCTGGTATACACGGTGTCAGTAATTTTATGGAGGAGGATAGTTTAGAGCTGAGGAGAGCGTTGGGAAAGGTGGACGATGAGAGGTGCGATGGCGTAATGGAGTTGGGTGGATAGGGGAGCTTGGAGCTTTTTTTTTTTTTTTTGGCTCAGAGCCTAAAACAGCCAGCAGGTGAGTTGTGGCACTGCTGAAAAGGTTCCGAATCGGGAAGGCTGCGGGCTTTGCGCAAGGATGGCTGAGTGTCTGTATGCTCGGTACTCTCTATTATGCGCTTTCCAACGCACGTCATGAATTTTGAGTTTTTTTTTTTTTGTTTCGTGTTGTTCAAGATGTTGCGGCTTTATAGAATCGAGTTTGTTGAGCAAAAAAATTAATTATTTATAAAATGTTGCTTATTCTTATAATCTTTGGAGCTGTCGCATCTCCCGTGTACGCCAAAAATATATACCAAAACGGGAAAAGGGGTGGGGGGGAAAGAAAAAAGAGAAGAAAAAAAAAGAAAGAAAGAAAGAAAGAAAAATAACTTCTCCTTCTAGAAATCCTCAAATTCCAGTATTCTCCCTTTCATTATTTCCATATTATTAATCACTAAGCGTTCCCACTAGCCAGCACATTCCACCAAACCATGGTGGGCCGTGCAAAATTCCAAAGATAAGCGGGCTAATTATGGGTTATCCTAGCTGTTTGGGGGAGCTATTTGGGCGGCATATTCGGAAAATTTGCTTTTCGTCAGCGTACGAACTCATGGAATAATCGTCATAAACATCGTCTCAATAGCAAACCCACCCTCCGAGCGAAAATCAGCTACAATAGTGGGTTGTCACTGGTGATGGCGGCGGTGGCGGACTCAACAATAAGGGTGGTTTTACGCGGTGTTACGGGAAGGAGAATAGGCTGTTGCGGAAGTGGAGGAGGTCGTGTAACTACGGGCGGCATATTTGAAACGATGCTTTCGTCAACGCTTGAACTCATGGAAAAGCCCTCATAAATATTGTCTGGGAATCAAACCTTTCTCCGAGGGCAAATCAGCTACAAGTGCTACTTTAAGGGTCGCTATATACAGCGTTGCAGGAAGGAGTGGTCTGTTGCGGGAGGTGCGGAAGTTCGTATTCAATTTTGAGATGATAATAAAGGTGGTGGTATTTGGTATTACCTATCTGGCCACCAGGGTGAACTACATGCTACGGGTAGTGCGCTGGATTAGAAGGATAAGTTCGGGCGGCGCCAAGAATCCCGCTACGGCTGCTCACCTCGCGCGCACGATATAAACAATCCCGTAGATAGTGTAATTCTTCTTTCCATTTCTACCCTCTTTTCTGCAGCACTCTCTCCGGTGAATATATCGTTTGGCCATGTCGACGTCGCTGATTTTTTTTTTTTTTTTTTCTTTTTCGTTCACGAGGACTTGATAACCATGGCGAATAACACTTGACCCATGGATAACCATTTCGTGAATAGCTATTTCGTGGATAACTATGCCGCTGATGAAGCTCCCTCTTGCGAATCCGCCAATGACGAGTTCTGTGATTTCGCATTGCAGGCCTCCTTGGTTTATATCTATATTTTAGCAAAGGAAGGCTACCTCTAACACCACCCATTTCCAGCTCGCTGTCGCTGCTTCTCCGGTCTTCTCTAGGGTGATAATGACAAACATTGATGGCCATTTTGAGTTTGAGGGACTAGTTATATTAATTTTCAGAAGACAATATTGAAATTATAAAGGACAGCTCCTTCAGCAATACAAACTAGATCTTAGTCTATAGTGAGAGTTTTAGGTAAATCAGGAAAGAGGAAGATACACAACTCTTTATGGCACTAGGAAGCACTACTCAAGGTAATGCTAAGTAGATCTCATATACTGAAGGTTTGTAGGAATACTGTTCTTATTCCTATGGTGTTCATTTAAGATACTATGTAAAGAAAGAAAGAAGAGAAATATAGGACTGTACAGATTTCTCCTTTTATACCAATTTCCAAGAGCACTGCCTCCCTTCTAGAGCAGTCTCTTCAAAACCTGTTTTGTCTACTTGACCCTTTTCTATATGTCATTCAATCTAAACACTGTTCTCATGACCTCTGTAAGGCAGACAGCTAAACATGAGTGATATTACATGACTAAGTGATATCCCATGATTCATAATGCAGAATTCCAAAGTACAATAGTAACAATAGGAAAAGTAAGGAGAATATAATAAATAGGAAAGTACATGACCACAATTCATTATAGAAATTAGGTAAAGAATATCTAAATAGTTCATTATTGATGATATTTATCTTAGGACAAAGAAGGAATATATAGTTCAATATTAATATATAAATATTCTAGTGACCATAATTATATTATATGATAGCTATATAAAAGTCACCCTAATAGCACTTAGCAAGTAAAGGTACATACATAATACCCCTACAATATATAACTATATCGTTGCTCTTCATTAAGTGTATATGCCCTATCTACATAGTCGTGTATCAAAGGGAATCTAAGATTCCATAATTATATAATAGTACTATTTAGGACTTTTTAATATATAGAATATAGTGAGTTTATTAAACAGAAGCTAGATTATCTAGAGAGATGCTTAACCCCTAACTAAAACTACTGGACACAAGACTATCATATATCTAGTTCTTTCCTTTTTAATTATACCTACTCTATAGAACTTAATAGAGGTAGTCTTAATAGCCAGTATATTATATCATGATAAGTGCCCATAAAAACTAAAGAAAATGCTAAAAGTACAATAGCCATAAATCAATAACTAATAAATTAAAAAAAAAGATATTATGAAGAATTTAAGTATTAGATTATATATATTAAATAATATACCTTTCTAATAAAAATATTCCATAGTTAATGTTCAACACAAGTATAATACTGTATATTCTTAGAAGTATTATATGATACTAACACTTTTTAGCTCTAACAGCTCTAATTATCATAAGTGTAAAGAAGGTTATTACATATTTAATTTTGCTTCCTACTGTCCTTGATAAAGTAGTTAGTAATTTTGCTAATATCCTTGTTTTGTTATACTAGCTTCTACCTATTACTAATACAAGTCTTACTACTTATTATTTATAAACTATTTTTTGGTTTTTTGGTTATAAAATTTAAATCAAAGTTAAAGACTCAAAAAGCATATAGAGAGTAGAAGAGAAGAAAACAAAGGAGTCCTAAAAAATAACTTAGAGGAAAAAATATGCTAAACTACTTCTCACTATATATATCAGTGGCTATCAGATTAATAGGAACCCTTGTTAACTTCCTTACTACTATAATTCATAACATTATTAAACTACTTTGTTTATACCTTGTCTTCTATTTATTTCTAAGAGGTTTTAGCTATAGATCCATCCTATATTACTAGTCTATCATGTTTACATTTACAATAGTCTATACTATAGTGTATACTAGTAACTCTATATCTTTAGTGGTAATGGAAAAAAGAATATAGTATGATATAGTACTATCAATATAACATATCTCTATACATACTACTATAACTTATATAGAAAGATTTTGTAGTATATTTTCAATGACATATTCTTGGTACATATATAATCTCTACTAGTTTATCCCTTTTGCTCCTAATACTCAATATGCCCTCCCCTCCCTCCCTCTCCTTATCCTTAGTGAATATATATAGCAAGAATTTATATTGTAATAATTGCAAGGAGATATGATAGTGATAATTTCCCTTACTAAAAAGTGTAAATGTAAATGCTAAAGATATAAGCTGGATATTTCTCATATAATTTATGCTTCTAAATCTTTTCTTTTATAAGAAGAATGTAGAAGGAACTCTAAAATTTATTCTAAAACTAGATCAATAAAAGTGTTAAAATAAGTGTCAGTATTAGTCTTATATTTCTGAGGTTGTAGTAACCTACTATACCTTCATACTACTGAAGTAATCAAGAAATAGTAATAAAGGTATTAGTTACTTAGACTATAGCTAAATAGTTATAAACATAATATCCAAGTTTCTTTAGTGCCCTATTAATGAACATCATTTTAGCTTAAAAAAAGGTATGCATTGCTAATTAAAACCTAATTAGTGGTTAAGAAGTTAGCTATACTGAAATTTCTCCAAATACTAGAAAGTGTAAATCTTTACTTATTAGCTATAGGAGCTAGTTCCTAGGAATATTAGTATAAGTATATTTTCATAAACTTAACTCCCTTAAAAGGAATTTAACATTAATCAAAATTTATATATAGTAGGTAAATATCAGAGCCATAAATTAATATTGTAGTATAATTTAACTAGAAGCAAATGTTACCTTCTAACTTTAAAATCTTTAGTCTATACTATTATAAATATAATATATTTAATTAATACCTTATATTAATTGAATCTATAGTATACTTTTAAAGGAAGCACAATAAAGTCTACCTCAATCCTAAACACTATTAGCTGATATACTAATGTATGAAGTGTAATATATAGAAAGCTTGTAATATAAATTGTAGTAAGCTGTAAAGGACAACTCCTTCAGCAATACAACTAAGCCTTAGTCTATATTATAGTTTGGGGTAAATTAGGATAGAAGAAAATACACAATTCTCTTGGAGGACTAAGAGGTGCTTATATAGAGCAGGACAATAATGTGCTGAAGTTTTGCAGGAATAGTGTTCTTATTCCTATGGTGAATACTTAAGATACTATATAAAGAAGAGGCTTTACACTTCCCTTGGATCACTGATGTATGGATAGGACATCACCCAAACTTAATTGCATATAATATAGTGCTATAATAAAGGAGTGAACTCACTAACCACCATCAGGGTAACCCTTTATACAGCCTACATAAAGAAGAAGCTTTTTGATTCCCATATAACTACCTAAGGTACTGCAGTAGGGCATTTACATACAATCAAGTACAAAGATATAACTAGTAGCCCTTCCCTATAAGTGAACTAAAAAATAAAGCAAACCCTACTCTAACCTCTACCAAAAAAGAAAAATACAGACTACTATATACAAAAATCTAACTGGGAAAAAACAATCGCTAGACAAACCTTGAAGTAATGAAAGAAAAACCCCCAAAGCAGAGAATGTGACCATGTGAAAATAAAAGAAAGAAAAGAAGGGAAAATATGCACAACTCCTCCTTACTTTACCAAAGTAAATAGATACAAGTCCTATGCAGTAAAACTTAGAAAACACAAAAACAGAAGAAGAAGAAACTAAACTCTTCCTATCATAGTGGATGTGTCATTTATATTATACTCTGTGATCTTAGCCTAGATCAATGTCATATAGATTAGGTTATTTACTTTGTATGGTCCAGTGCAGTTTACACAATAGAGAATGGTGTTCTTATGAGGGAAGCCTTTCAGCTGTTTCCAGTCAGGAATGCTACAAGAGTGTTCAGAGATAGTATAGGGACTAGTATAGAGTGAGCAGTAAGGAGGGGACTGGTAGTTCTGGATAGGGAGTCTGAACTTAAAGTAGTTTGAGTACTAGGTATCAGCAACTAAAGGAATGTACTTGACAGTATGATGGGTTATGTTGAGGATAGTAATACCCTTAAGAAAATGAGCCTCATAGTTGTTATTGATAACAGTGATCACAAGTGAGCTGTGATTCTATTTATTGATGTTGGAGCTGGATGTCAGCTAGTGTATAGTAATAGTGAGGAAAACCAGAGTTATAACATTCAATCTCCTATTGGAGGTGAGTCATCTATCCTACAGTATTGAGGTCAGTGGTGGTGGGAATACTATAGATGATATACTTCTTTAATGTGTAGTTGTAGTTAATGCTTCGTAAAATTTACCAACAGTTTTAGTAATAACAGGGGGATAGGCTAGGACAGTGGTTGTGGTGACTGCTTCTATGGTTATAAGAACAAGTGTTGTAGGGATATTGTTATAGCATGGCTGGATGTGCAAGAAGGAGGGGGCTTTAGCTTTATCAAGTACCAAGTTGACTCGGTTATGCATTTAGATGTGCGCATCTTCACTAACAGTAGAGGGGTCCTTAATGTTGATGATAATTTGACAGTCATATTAGGTAGGATAATATGGAAGGGGAAGAGGGGTGGTTAGTAAAAGGTCTTTTTGGGTGACTAGTCCACTCTTCTTTTTCTATTTTTTGGATATAACTTAGGCCTAAGTTTGAGAGTCCTGGGCTTATTGAGGGGTGGGGGACAGAGGTAGAGGTGGCAGCAATCAAGCAAAGTTTCCTGAGGTCTTTCATGGTTACTTTTTGTTGTTTTTGAATGTTCTTAAGGGACTCAAGGACTTCAGGGGATGGGAATAGGGTATCAACTGTTGGGGCTAGTACCTCAGGTATAGGCAGGGGTAGTTGTACCTCTAGTACAGTAACTCAGTTAGTGAGGTCTATCTAGGTAGCAGTGATGGTGGAGAGGGTTGACTGGATAAAAGCCAGTGACTGCTGGATGGTTACAAGGTTTCTTTATAAAGAAAGTGACAAGTCTAGTTGACATAAATGACTTTATGGCAGAAATACCACTAATGTCATATCTAGTGAAGGCACTAGTTCCTGCTGTGTTGTACCTAAGTAGCTGACTGAACTCTGAAGTTACTAGGTCTACCTGGATTTGGCAGAATACTTCCACCCTTTAGATGGTGGCATTGGAAGGCAGGTATATCTCTAGGGAGGATATGGGTAGAGGTAAAAGGGAGGGGTAGAGGTAGAGGAGTCAGAGAGGGAACCTATCAGGGTAGTATGTTTATAGAGAATATTGCTTGATAATGGGGATACTCTTAGCAAGGGAGGTGTGAAGGTTGCAAAGCACATGATATGTAAAGATAAGAAATATAGGAAGATATAGATTTCTCCTCCTCTTATACCAACTACTAAGAGCACTGCCTCCCTTCTATAGCAGTCCCAATAAAACCTATTTCATCTACATTACCTCTTTCCATATGTCATTCAATCTAAATACTATTCTTATAACCTCTATAAGGTAGACAGCTAAACATGAGTGACTATACATGACCAAGTGATAATTCATGATTCATAATGTGGAATTCTAAACATCATTAACAATATGAAATATAAGGAGAATATAACAAATATGAAATTACATGACCACAGTTCACTATATAAGCTTATAAGTTACTAACTCAGGACAAGGAAAGCTCTAAGTTAATACTAGCCATATTAACTTTTCCTTATCAAAATCTCTATCCTAGTTTCTACAAGTTTTAGATTAACTTTATATTCTTCAAATATACTAAATAATTTATAATATCCTCCTTTTAAAGCATTATCTATGCAAAATTTTCTGTACTATATATAGTTACTTAGTAATACCATACCCTGAAAATGGGAAGGTAGTAATACCCTACGAAGCAAATGTTACCTTCAGATCTATAGCTAGGATACTAAGTATAGAGTTATATAAGGGATATATTATTACTGCATCAAATAGTGCTGTATGAAGGTTATGCTAATAGTGCTTAGTAGATGAAGGTATACCGGGGGGGGGGGAAATTCATTTTTATTTTATCTTTACGACCCCACGAGGGGTCGTCTAAAGAACCTCCGCTTGCAGCTATGTCAAGCTATGACGGAGGTAGAAGATAGCTGACCTAACGTCGGTAGCGCATCCTATGGTTTACAAGATAAAATACAGGCTTGTTCCCGAATCCTCCTCGCTTACACGCAATAAACTAAAGAAGAAACGGGGCGGAAAGGAAAGAGTGGCGGGGGAAAGTAAAACTCCAAAAAAGAAAACGCGACCGGCACCAATGCGACCACCCAGTACGTAAAAACAGCAGAAAGACTTTAAGCGAACAGGAAAAAGAAAAGCCCGGGGAACCCCTTTTCCATCTCCAGCGAGGCGAACCTTACAACAACTGGAAGGAATCGAGGTAGAAGCAAGAAACACTAACCAAAGAGAAAGGAAAGAGAAAAGATAAAGGAGAAAACACAAGTCAAACTCACAAAACTTTTACACTGAGGGAACAACAAAAGCGGAAAGAAAGATGAACTATCGAGGGGCCCTAAGTCTCCATTCCCTCTTCTATCACAGCTCGCAGGTTTTCCACTCGCTTGTTATTTTCAGCCAAGGCTTGTAAATAAACGGGGCAGAGGGGATCGTTGGCGGGGTAGGCGGCATCGCAATTGGCACACTTAAGTACCGTGTGGTCGCATTGTCGTCCTCGGCATTTACACTCTGCGTTGCCACAGAAGTGTTCGAAAATGGCATGAGGTCCAGCACACAGGCGGCAGCGGGGGGAGGAGGTGCACTTCAGTTGGTGATGACCGAAGCGGCAACAGCGGGAACACTGAGTAGCCTTGGAGAAGGCAATGTAGGGGTCGGTCCTGCGGTTCTTATTAAGTATCGTGAGACCTTGAGAGATGCGATAGTGATTATTGTTCACCACTACGGTGATGACAATGGAGGAAGCTGGTTTGCCGGATGAAGGTATACCCTGATGCTCCTATATATGTAACTATGTCTTTACTCTTAATTGAGTGTATATACCCTATCTATATAATACTGATTGAAGGAATCAAATTTCCACTCCATCAAATAGTTCTTTTATCTTAGTATCTATCTAAATATAGCTTAGCTATCCTAAATCTAAAGAGCTTAACATTTAATGTATTGTGGTCAGGAATACAACTTCCTATATATTGTTCTAATAGTAAAGTATAAAGCCTAAACTTATATCTAATTTTAACTAAGAGGACTGAAGGAAATTCCTTAGTTAGCTATACTTCTAAAGATATATTTACTATTTAAATTAGCTACTTACTAGGCTTAGGCATTAACTTCTAGGACTTATATAGTCTTTACCTATCCATATATAGGTTTTTGAGTTACTTTAAAACCTACTATTATTTAGTTAATCTAAATTGCTCTAGAATATTTCCACTGATTAAACAAGGGAATTAGATAATTATAAATTCAACTTTATATTCTTTAGATTAGTAAGAAGGGTAATAACATAGAGACCAAAGAACTATACTAAGGTAGCATTCCTTAAGACCCTTTCTATAACTTATCAAATCTTTATAAAGATAAATGTTTTAATAATACTATATGTATTCCTTAATGTTTAGGGTTCCTGTTATGAATTCTCATTATCTACAGCTAGTGTATTATGGAGAGAATATAGTAAGTTTCTAGGGATTCTTTGTAAAATTAAATCTAGGTAGCATAGATTAATTGTAGGTAAGAGCATTTCATTAAAAGATTATTACTACATTTAGTATATTGAGTTAGTGGTTCAAGTCTTATTGTATATGAGCTTTAGAATAAAAAAAAAGTAATCAAAATTATAATTATAATCTAGATATCCTAGCTGGAGTTGTAAGACATCATGGTGTAAAATTTCCTTCTCTGGCAGATCACCTTGATAGTTCACAAAATGTATAACTATATTTATATATAACATTTATCAAAGGTGTTTAGTAGGTACAAGAGTAAATATATTATCCTTTCCCTATGATACTATTACTAAGGAGGATGGAACATGTGCTAGTAGGATATTAACACCATAGGTTAATTCACTCCATTACTTTCCATAGTTAATGGTCAAAAATTTTCAATGGACCATAAATAAAAGGAATATTTGAACCCTGTCTCCTAAAGACTAGCCTAAGACTTGGTTTTTTAATCTTCTTAATTCTTCCTTAGAAGTAAAACTATGGACAAAAATTCTACAGTAGCTGCCTAACAGCCCCTGACCTGTTGTTCTTCATAATTATTTTCCTCATACCTCAATATTAGGTCTACAACACTGGAAACGTTGGTTTGCAAGAAGATTTTCCTTGCCTGCCAGAGTATAAAAATGCTTATTCAAAATCAGATGCTTAACCTTTTGCTAGATCATATGTTCCTGTAGATTAAAAAGTATACATAATTGAAAGTGGTGAGCAAAGGAGGATAGTGATAAAATGTGTCTCTCAGATAAACTTTCAGATGTTAGATTTTTCAACAATTTCCCTGGCTAATCCCAATGTTATTTCCATCCAGTTGACTTAAGCAATGTTGGTAGGTCGCGGCTGCCTCCAGTTCAACAATTTTTGCTTTACCTACAAGATTTTAATTGGCACGGCAAGGTTTTCTGATTTTTTTTTTTTTTTTTTTAATCTGGTAAAAGCAGCAAAGGCATAAATAATTTACATTGTTTTCACATTCCCCTTCTACCAACAATGAGGCGGATGATATATTTCTGGCTCGCTGCCAAAAAAAAACCCTAATGAAAGTAAAAGCAATATAGCAAACTCATACGGAAGGCTGACCATGTTCTCCCAAGCTTTCCATCATCACACCGTGCCCACCAATTCAATGCAGATTTTAATGGCAATTTGTATGCAAGAAATTCCAACTCAAACTTCAAAAAAAAAAAAAAAAAAAATTGGTATTGTCTGCCTTTAAACCCCACGCTGCCCGTACTTCTGTGGGTCTAACTCCATTATAAATATCTCTGATTCCTCACTATATTTCCTTACTCTTATTTCCTTCGATTTCCTCTGCCTTCACCGAACCACAGTATTTCCCCTCTTTGGCACCATCTTCAGAAGGCCCCCCCACTCGTTCGGTACATCTTTCCGTACTCCCCGGCGCCCCGCCCTGTCTCCTCTGGCTCCACTCGATTCCCATACGCATCCCAATTCACCATCGCATTCTTCCCTTTTCCCCTATTTGCTCCCTTGGAATATCTCCTCTCTTTCCGAAACTTTCCCACGCAAAATCCTACACACAAACTCGTCAAAAACAACACGGCCATCGCAACTGCCACTCCAAAGGACGCCACATCGACACGGCACAATGCACCACCGCAATCCCTGGTTACGACGCCTCGTAGAAGGACAGAAATGGCGATGAAACCGCCAATAAAGAGGAAGTCAAGGATCGTGGTGAGGACGAGATGCCGCCGCCCGCCAAAAATGAGAAGGGAACTGAAAAAGGAGAGGAGCGCATAGAGCGTTGCCACCCCGGACTGGAGAGCGTTAGCTTTTTGCGGAGATCTGGAAAAAGGAGGTTGAGTAGTTTTTTTCCTTTCTTTTTTTTGCTTAGGGTTGGGGGGAGATTGGTTACAATGATGATGATGGCGTATTGTTCTTGAGAGGGAGAGCCGGAGAGTCGCGATATGTGATATGCTAATACCCCGAGAACGTAACCTGCACCGAGGACTTGGAGCAGGCGAAGGAGAGTATATAGGGGTTTTAGGTTCATGGCGATAATTGAGTTGGGTTATGTTGTGTGCTTAATTTCGATTCCGATTCTGCCCTCAATAATCGCAATCGCTGTAACCCGCACCTTTCCTCCAATGTTCGCTACTTTATATCCTCCTTGCGTCGTCAGGCATCCAACAGCCAAAATCTTCCCCACAATCTCTACGTCAGCATCCCTTAAATCCAGTTTGCGATATACCAGCTACATAGGATACAGTTTGTCAAACGAGCATTGCACTGTACAGGTACAAAAAAGAAAGACCGGTAAGAAATTTTTTTGAACGTCATTCAACGTCATCTTGCGAATAACTCTAGTCGCTTTCGGCATATCTCAAAACCGGGATCGGGGATCTGCGCCTTGGTTTCCAGTCTGGTCTTTGGTCTTGGCGCCGCGAGTGAGAACGTGTTGCCATGCCGCCCGCGACATCGGCAAGCGCGTTCTAGAAAGTTTGGCGAACACGTGGGTACACTCCGACGGCGTCTTAGTACTCTAGTTTTTCCCATCATATATCCCAAGATAGGGTTGGTAGTTTCCCAATGTAAACACTCCTATGTAAGCAAACTTTCAAACGTAGCTTCCCAAGGGAGGTGCATGGCCGCTAACCCTTGTCCCCACGAGAATGTTGTGTTCTGGGGTAATTCTGCAACATATAGACTTAACATTAATATTGCGTTCAACTTTAGGGCACCTTTCGAATTACTTCACATGATACAGAATCGGTGGCTATGCGATCCTTTCGGGCCAAACTATCACTCCATTGTTTATAAAAAGGTAAATTGGACGTTCGGGGAGAAGTACATACACATGTAGCTTTTTTTTTTTTTTTTCTTTTTCTTTTTTTTTTTTCTGGATTTGAGATTTGAGATTTGGGATTTTGGATTTGCAACCGCCTAAGGCTAACCTTCTCTATGGGGACGATAGAATGAAAAGCGGCATAGATAGATACTAGTATCTTCTCCGGGAGAGTAGAACAACTGGACTCCCTGTATGGTAGATTAATCTGGATGCCGGAGTTATTTTCCTTGGTCAGTCCCACATAAGCAATTAATTGGCTATAAACTTTTTCTTTCTTTCTTTTTTTTTTTCTTGCCAATGTTGTGGAGTCTCGGAAGTAAATTTGCACAAATTCGACACAATTTCTAACTAATAAATCTGTAATTGGTAGTTCAAGCTCCTTGACCTTGCTTTCTTGCATTTGGTTGATTGAGCAGTAAGCTGGAAGCTTTGGTGACTTTTGGTTTGAGCAAAAATAACGGTCTATTGGTTTCTCGGTCCCGAAAAACATTTCAGGGGACTATGGCATTTTCTGCTGCCCGCGGCAGTCGGTGCTTTGTTTGGGGGGGGGGGTTGCCTGTAGAGAGAGGTAGTATTAATCCAAATTGAATCAGTATAATCCGCACCAGGAAACGCTATGTTGCGTTAAGTTTTGGTTGCGTGATCACCATTTATCACTCAAGTTTATCTTTCTGTTATGCTCTTGCCCAGCTAGTTGTGGCCGTGGTCGTCTTGACTCTTTTCGCTATCACTGGCCCCGGTCCTTCTCCATCCATCCCACTAACCCCACCCCTTCCCACCCGCTAAGCTATTCTATTTTATATCGCGTACATGTATATGTGCTTGGGGTGTGTCGGTTAGTCTGTGACGGTGCACCAAATTTATTAAGCGATCTCCCTTACAGACTAACCGACACCCCTCAATTAATACAACCGCGTACCAACATACCAAATACCTCTTGCGATCGCCGCAAAATGGTCTATAGTGGGATCTTCATTCCCGCCAAGCCCCTCACCCTCTCGGAAGAGACTGGGTTATTCCTGCACGTCACGTCCCACATTCACAGCGTGGAAATGCAGCTGGTAGTCGCTGCGTAGTTCGGAGAGATCTTTTTTTGCGAAACAGATTCCAGCGTCTCTGGAGAACAAATGGCATGAAATACTTATGCACAAAGTCGTCATGGGCTGCTTCAATTCTGCTGCTGATATCCTGTGACATCTTCCGATCTTAGCCTTGGAAGCTCAGACCAGGAACTCTATTGCGGAATCTTTCAACGTTGCTGGGAGAAGACCAGAAACCACGGTGCAAACTCTGCTTCCACCAATAATAACTTACAAGAGTCTGATTGGTTGTTTTCAAGCGTTCTGTCTCGAGCTGATCCGTCACTGCAGAAGCTCCAGTGGAAGTATAAGGATTTGAGGAAGAGGAGGAATATTCCTGCTGTTTATAGGCTGTAGTGAGTTAACCATTGGTTTCGACAAAAGCGGAGAGACATAATTTATCAAGATTTATCTAACTGATTCAACTTTTAAGAAACGGAACTTTCCTTTAGCACATCTGGGCGGTGGTAAAGAGAAAAACGTTCTTTTGTTGGGATGGATCGATACCGTGTACCTTTTGTCTCCTCCTTTGTACTTTCTACTACGCACTTTGTTGATCAGCAAAGTGGTGATCCCCTTGTGTAATAGTTCTTTTCTCCTGATCTCCTCGTGCTATTGCGGCTCGAACGTTTTTCCGTTTTTCAACATGTGCAATCTCTCCTGTCCTTTTTTTTTTTTTTTTTTTTTTTTGGGGGGGGGGGGGGGGGGG
>JABYPW010001694.1:0-14155 GCA_016880775.1 Phymatotrichopsis omnivora
ATAGCCCAGTGCCGCGGAGCGGCACTTGGCAGCTCGGGGGCGCGCGAAGCGCGCCCCTCGGCTTCAAATAAAAATCCCGCCACATTTCTAAAGAAATGTGTCGCCCTTCACAAATCTTCGCCGGGGCGCGCGCTTTGCGCGCGCCCCGGGCGAAGATTTTGTGATGGGCGGCCTAGGCCGCCCGCGGGTCGACACATCCTGTGTCGCCGGGGCCCGATCGCCGTAGGGGCGGCCCCGGATTTTTTTAGCCTAGGTCGCTTCGCGCGAAGCGCGACGCGACCGTCGGCCTGTCGGGGCGCGCGCTTCGCGCGCGCCCCGACTGGTGCGAGGGCGCTTCGCGCCCTCGCGCAGCCCGCCCCGCTCCTTCCCCCTCCACGTGTTTTTTTTTCTAATAGAAAACAAAATGGGAGGGGGAAGGGGCGGGGCCGTTGAAGCCGGAAAACACAGTTTTTCTGGCCCCCCAGGGGTGGCTAGCCCACCCCTTAGGGGCTTGGGAACCTGTTCCTATTCGCAATAAACGGGGTTTTCAACAATTTTAAAAATTGGTAGAATAAGTCCCTTCCCCCCATCACTTCGTGAAGGAGGGGGGGGGATGCCACCGGCGCGCGCTCTGCATCTTTTTTTTTTAAAAAAACCAAAAAAAAAAAAGAAGCGAGGCTAAGGTTGTTTCAAAAAAAAAAATGAAAACACCGTAACGGGTGGATGAAAGCAGAGAAAACGTCCCGCCCAAACCAAAAAAGAATAAAATGGAATTATGCTCTTTTTTGTTTTGGGTTTTCAAGGGGCAGAGGGGGGGGGGGACGTTGAAACAAAAAAAATCTTCGATTTTTCAACTAGCGGCGCGTTAGTAGCATCAAAAATATATGTACATATATTTTTGACAAAGCCGAGGGCGCGCACCCGAGGCCTTCCCCCTCCGGGGGGGGATGCTCTGCTTTAAAAAAATCAAAATAAAACGCCGGGTCGAAGCGCGCGCCCCGGTGCTCGCGCGCCGCTGCGCGGCGCTCGTTTTGATTTTTATGTTAAGTGAGACGGGCCCGCCCGCCGTAGGCCGGGGCCCGGGGCCCGTCCAACTTCAAATTAGTCTTGGCGGGGCGCGGAGCGCCCCGCCAATGGCCTAGCCGGCCCGCGCGCTTCGCGCGCGGGCCGGCTCGGACACATTCATGAGTCCAACGCCCCTTTATTTTTCTTTTTTCGAAAAATTTTTCGAAAAAAGAAAAATTTAGCGCGAAGCGCGCGGGGCGGTAGGCCGTCGGCGGAGCGCTTACGCGCTCCACCTCGGCTAATTTGGGCGCGCCCGCCCGCCTACGGCGGGCCGGGGCCGCGCCTCGCCAGGTGAAAACAACGCCGGCCGCGTCGGCGGGCTACATAAGAAAAAAAGAAATATTTTTATTTTTTTTTATAAAGTAATTAATAAATGAAATTTATTAATTGCGTAAATTAAATATATATATATTTATATATATATTTAATAACCGCGGGCGCGCCCCTCGAACTACTTTTTTTCTAGACCTTCAATTTAGCGTCCGGGCGCGCTCCGCGCGCCCGGATGCATCGCCCGCCTGCGGCGGGCGACGCGTCCGGGCTTTTGGTTTTTTCGAGAAAACCTGGTTTTATCCCTGAAACGCCTAGAAAGCGATGGTGAGGAAAACGCAGCGCTTTTTTCTCTATTTATAGACGTGTTTCTCTTTTGTAAAATTCGCGCGCGCGTAGCGCGCGCGGAATACGGCCAGCCCGCCTCCGGCGGGCTGGCACATAAAAAAGAATAAAAAGCCGATGCGGGGGTGCGAAGCACCTGCGAGGCCTGACGGGGGGGGGCGGCCTGCGCCGCCCCCCCGGCGAGCACAAAGCAGATTGTTTTTATAAAAAAACAAATTTGCCCTTTAGCGCCCGGAAGGTTTTACTTTTTGTTTTCTCTCCCCCACCCCACCCGAATGGGTGGGGAGGGGTTTTATTTTACAAAATCTTCGCCGGGGCGCGCGCAAAGCGCGCGCCCCGGCGAAGATACGTAGAAAACGGCGCAGGTTCAAAAAAATGTTTTTTTTCGTAGAACAAAATCTTGCCCCTCCCGCCCTAAAAGGGTTAGTTAGGTGGCCGCGCCGCCTTCCGACCTCCTGTTGTTTTATTTTTTTTTTTTCAAAAATAAAACGAGCGCCGCGCAGCGGCGCGCGCGAGCACCGGGGCGCGCGCTTCGTCCCGGCGCTTTAAAAACAAAAAAAAAAAATAAAAACCCAAAAATTTTGTTTTGTAAAAAAATTTTTGTACTGATGCGCGCTGCGTAAGCAGCTTATGCGCCGGGGACCTCGAACAAAAAAAAATAAGCCAAAAATTGTAACCCTGGGGCGGCGTGTCGCCGCCCCAGGGCAAGTTTTCTTGGTTTGGGGCAGCGACACGCTGCCCCAAACTTCCTATTTTTGTTTGTACGTCATCCCCCAATTTGTTTAAAAAAAGTAGTTCGGGGGGGGGAAGGGCTCCGCACCCCTCCCAAGCTCTTTTCTAAAGTAGAAAACTTCCTTTCCCCCTTCCCCCTGATTAACCCTTTTAGGGTACGGGGGGGGGATGCCACCGGCTAGAACACTTTTTTTTGAAAAAAAAAAGAAGCGCTGCGCGAGAGCGCACGAGGATGGGATGAGTGAGGTTTTACTTAGTGAAAACTTCGGAGGAGGGGGGGGGGAGGGGCCCCACAAAAATCTTCGATTTTAGTGAGGCGCCCCAGGGCAAGTTTTTCCGATAAAACCTGGGTTTTCTCCCTGAAACGCCTAGAAAGCGATGGTGAGGAAAACGCAGCGCTACACCATTCCCCCTTCACGAAGTGATGGGGGGGGGACAGGTGAAGTAAAAAAAAGCCCTTTTTTTGTAAAAAAGAGCTTTTTTATGCATCCTCGCCCCATTTTTCCCATCCCCCCCATCACTTTCTTCGCCGGGGCGCGCGCTTTGCGCGCGCCCGCGAAGATTGTGATGGGGGGCGGGGGGGGGGGGGAAAATTGTAGACTTTTTCTCGCCTCGCGTTTTCTTCCCCTGGCCCTCTCTCTCTCGAGAGAGAGAGAGGGAAAGGGGAGTGGGGGGGGGGCGCCTCCGGCGCGCGCCACCTAATTTTTTAAAAAACGCCGGGGCGCGCGCGAAGCGCGCGCCCGGGCGCCCCCAATTTAATGCTAGCGGCGGGGTGGCGTTTTAATTTTTTAAAAAACCGCCGGGGGCGCGCGCGAAGCGCGCGCCCCCTAAGGTCTACCGCGCCGCTGCGCGGCGCTGGACTTTTAATTTTTTTAAAAAAAAACGCCGGGGCGCGCGCGAAGCGCGCGCCCGGGCGCCCCCCAATTTAATGCTAGCGGCGGGGTGGCGTTTTAATTTTTTAAAAACAAAAACCGCCGGGGGCGCGCGAAGCGCGCCCCCTAAGGCCTACGCGCCGCTGCGCGGCGCTTGACTTTTTGAATTTTTTTTTAAAAAACGCCGGGGCGCGCGCGAAGCGCCCGGGCGCCCCGCTTCTCCCCCTCCACTACCCCCTACAGGGGGGGAAGGGAGGGGGAAGGCGGGGGTGGCGTTTTAATTTTTTAAAAAAAATTTCGTGAGGCGGGCGACCGCCTTCTTTTTTTCTTTGAAAAAAAGAGGGCGGGGCGGGCGCCTAACTTAAATTTAGCCTAGGCGGAGGCGTAAGCGCTACGCCGCTGGCCTACCGCCCCAGCGCGCGCTTCGCGCTTTCTTTTTTTTTCAAAAACAAAAGTCAGGGGGGGGGCGGCCGGACATATTTTAATATGTCTTCCGCTTCTTTTTTTTTGTTTTTTTTTCAAAAAAAAGTAGCGGAGCGCGCGGATGCTCCGCCGGCCGCCCCGCGCGCGAAGCGCGCGGGGGCGGCAGGCCATCGGCGTAGCGCTTACGCGGCTCCGCAGCTCGGCTAAATTTAATTTAGGCGGGGCCGCCCCTACGGCGGTCGGGCCCGCTCACGAGGCGGCGGCGGGGCCGACCCTACGACGGTCGGGCCCGCCTCCTCTTTTTTTTGTTTTTTTTAAAAACAAAAATGAAGAAAACAGGCGAGTTAGCCGAGGTGGGGCGCGTAAGCGCTCCGCCGCTGGCCGTTAAAAACAAAAAATGAAAAATAAATTTTTGCAAAATTTCTTTTTCATTTTGTTTTTTCCGACACATGAATGTGTCCAGGCCGCCCGAGCGCGAAGCGCGCGGGCGGCCAGGCCAGCGGCGTAGCGCTTACGCGGCTCCGCAGCTAGGCTATTTTAAGGTTCCCACAGCTAGAATTGAGGGCCTGCTTTGGCCCCTCATTTCCACCCCTAACTAACCCTTTTAGGGCTAACTAACCCTTTTAGGGCTAACTAACCCTTTAGGGCTAACTAACCCTTTTAGGGTGTGGGGGGGGGGGGAGGGAAAACCCAGAAATCACGCATATTAAATCTGCTTTTAGTGAAACATCCGCGCGCTCCCTTCTTTTTTTTTTAAAAAAAAAAGAACGCGCGGACGTTTCTGGTTGTTTCTGTGGTTTTCTTTAAAAAAGTAGAAAAACGACGGAGGTTAGAAAAAAGTGCTTGGTGTTGAAATAAAAATCGATGTTTTTTCAACACGCTATTTATAGCGCCACCCCGCCAAACCCAACTTTATTTGGTTTGTTTGGGGAGAGGGGGGGTTATTCCCTTCCCCTCCCCCCTAATTAACCCTTTTAGGGTGAAGGGGGGGGTCGCTCTTAAAAATGCGGGGGGCTGGGCGCGGCACGCTTGCGTGCCGCGCCCCCCGTTTTTCGATAAACCTGGTTTTCTCCCTGAAACGCCTAGAAAGCGATGGTGAGGAAAAAAAAGTTTTCTCGCCTAGAAAAAGCGACGTTTTTCTTATTTGTAAAATGAAAAAGATAAATAAAAAAAAAGATTTTTGAAAAAAAAATATCGCGGCTTACAGCCACTAGTTTTTTCCAAAAGAAAAAAAGAAGTGATGGGGCGCGCCCCCTCAAGCCTACGCGGCCGCGTAGCGGCCGCTTGGCCGCCTTCACAAAGTGATGGGCTTTGCGCGAAGCGCGCCCCCGTTGCCTATCGCGCCGCTACGCGGCGCGTAGGCTTTTACTTTTTTATTGTCTTTCCGAGCCGGCCGGCTGCGCGCGAAGCACGCAGCCGGGCGGGCGGAAAGTTCCTTCAGCCGGGCGAAGCCCGGCTGATGGTTTTTCTTTACAAATTTAGAAAAACGGCGCAGGTTGTAATAATCCAACTTGGGTTTAAAAATGTTTTTAAAACCGTAGCCAGCGCGCGCAGCGCGCGCATGGCATCCCCCCCTCACCCTAAACGGGTTAGTTAGGGAGGGCGCCCGTATCTATTTTTTTGAAAAAAAGATGTAAAAGGGCGCCCTCCCTGGATCTTTTTTTTTAAAAAGATTTCTACAAAGTAGTAAACGTGGGGGCGCCCGCCCATGCGTTTGCATCGCCCCGCGCTACGCGCGGGGCGACGAACGCTTCCTTTCCCCTTCCCGGACGACACTATGCGAGGTGGGGAAACCCTGATTAACCCTTTTAGGGTGCGGGGGGGGGGGGATGCCACCGGCTTCTTTTTTTTTGAAAAAAAAGAAGAGAACACTTTTTTCTCCCTGGCGGGCGCGCGGCGCGCCCCCGCAAAAAAATTATTTTTTTGTGAAACAAAAAAAAATTGTTTTAAAAAAATTATTTTTTTGTGAAACAAAAATAAAATTGTTTTTTTTAAAAAACAATTGTATTATTTTTTTTGTGAAACAAAAAAAAATTGTTTTCCGGTAGAGGGGGCGCGTCGCGCCCCTGCCCAAAAAAGTAGCCTTGGTGGAGCGCGTAAGCGCTACGCCGATGGCCTAGCCGGCCCGCGCGCTTCGCGCGCGCCGGCCCGGCGCACGAGGATGGGATGAGGAGGTTTTACGTGAAAACTTGTTTCTTCTCTATGAAATAGAGAAGAAACCACGGGGGGGGGGATGGGATTTTTCAATTGTTTTTTTTGAAAAAAAAGTCCCCTTCCCCCCCCATCACTTCGTGAAGGGGGGGGGGGATGCCACCGGCTTCGGGGAAGCGCTGCGCGCGCTCGAGGGACGTGAGTTAAAATAAAAAAAAATAATTTAACAACCGTAGCCAGCTTTGCAGCGCGCATGGCATCCCCCGTTTTTCTTCTCTATTTCTTTTTTTTTCTATTAGAAAAAAAAACATAGAGAAGAAAAAGTTTTCACTAAAAACATCGAATTTTCTACTTTGTAGAAATCTTCGCCGGGGCGCGCGCTTTGCGCGCGCCCCGGCGAAGATCCAGAGCGTAGCATCCGCTTCTTTTTTTGTTTTTTTTTCAAAAAAAAAAAACAAAAGATGCGGAGCGCGCTCTTAAAAATGCAGGGGGGAGGGGATTTTCAATTTTTTTTTGAAAAATAAAAGTCCCCTTCCCCCATCACTTCGTGAAGGGGGGGGGGGATGCCACCGGCTTCGCTTCTTTTTTTTTAAAAAAAGTAGAAGCGCTGCGCGCGCTCGAGGGACGGTGAGTTCAAACTGTGGGGCGCGCACGAATACGCGCGCCCCACAGCAAGAAAAACTGCGTCCCGCCCAAGCCAAAAAAGAATAAAATGGAATTATGCTCTTTTTTTTTGGGTTTTCAAAAGGCAGAGGGGGGGGGCGTTGAAACAAAAAAATCTTCGATTTTTTCAACTGGCTATTTATAGCTGTTAGTAGCATCAAAAATATATGTACATATATTTTTGACGCGTTCTCTCCCATTCCCCCCTAACTAACCCTTTTAGCCGTTGGGGGGGTGAGGGAGAGTAAGCCCTGCGCGCGGCGCGCGCGGGCTACAACGGCAAATATAAATAGCCTAGGCGGTGAGAAGCGAGCGCCGCAGGCCTAGCCGGCGCGCGCTTCGCGCGCGCGCCGGCCCGGTGCGGGGCGCGCGAAGCGCGCTCCTCCGCGCCTAGCCCCGCTCCCCTTCACTTGTGATGGGGCCCTGGTTTGGATTTTTTTTATAAAGCGCCGTCCCCCAGGGCTTTTTTCTTATAAAAACCTGGTTTGTTTCTAAGTTTGAAAACGCAGCGTAAAAAAAGCTCTTTTTGTAAAAAAATTTTATGCATCCTCGCCCCATTTTCCCCATCCCCCCATCACGTGATGGGGGGGCGTGGGGAAAATTGTCTGAAGACATTTTTTTTCGCCTCGCCCCCATCACGGGGTGATGGGGGGGGGGGGATGGGCAAAGTTTTCGGATTTTTATAATGAAAACCCCAGAACGTCCGCTTCTTTTTTTTTGGTTTTTAAAAAAAAAGTAGGAGCGCTTTGCGGATGTTTCACTAAAACCAAATCAAAGCAGATTTTTTGTAAAAAATCTGCCTCGCTGGGGGGGGGCGCGCCCCCTCAAGCCTACGCGGCCGCGTAGCGGCCGCTTGGCCGCCTTCACAAATTCTTTTTTTTGTTCAAAAAAAGAAGGCGTGATGGGGGGGCGCGCGAAGCGCGCCCCCGTTGCCTATCGCGCCGCTACGCGGCGCGTAGGCTTTTACTTTTTTATTGTTTTTCCGAGCCGGCCCGGCTGCGCGCGAAGCACGCAGCCGGGCCGGGCGGAAGTCCCTTCCGAAAGGATGGTTTTTCTTTAAAACCTCGAAAAACGACGGAGGTTAACGAAAACCGGCCAAGTATTTTCGCCACTAGGCTGAGCCCCCCTTTTTCCGGATCGCGCCACCTTACGGTGGCGGCGCGCGCGTCCGGGGGGATACATTTTTTGAACAACCCTAGTGGACCCATTTTCAATTGTCGATTATTTAATCTGAAACATGCCGGGCCAGGGGGGGGGGGGGAGGACCCGGCCCTCGGCAAGTAAAAGATTTAAAAAAAAATCTTTTTTTTTATTTCCCTCCACCACCGTAGATGTTTCAAATATGAATATTTGAAACAAAGGTGGTGGGCCGGCCCCTTTTTTCAAAAATATATCGGGGGCGCGCGAAGCGCGCCCCCGTTTTTGAAATCTTAAAAATTTTGCAATGATTCGGATCATTGCAAAATGTTTGCTACGGTTTTCCGTCCTCCTCTATTCATCCACAAACATTGACTTTGTCAAAGTTTGTGGATGTAGAGGGGGGGTGGGGTGGGCCGCAAGGCCCGGCCCCACTTCGGTTTCAGATTTTAATATCGACATATTTCATATGTCTGATATTAAAACTGAAACAAAAATATAATATATTTAGGTTCCCCGAATGGCGGCGCGCGGCGGAGGGTCCTACGACCCCTGCCGCCCGCCAAGTATATTGTATTTTGAAAAAAAAATCGCAAACGAAGTTTGCTTATGGGGGGGTCAGACTTGTTTATGCGTTCCATAGCATTTAAACGTAGGGCTTCAACAATTTTGTTTACAAAATTGTTGATGTCCCGACAGGGTGAGTTATGCCCCTTTGCGCAAAAGTTTTTTAAGCATTTTTTTGTGAAAAACACTAGGTGGTTTTGCATTGCATTGCAGATTAAAAACCAAAAACAAAAAATCTGCAACGCAACGCAAAGCCCATGGGCTTAAATATTTTTTTTCTAACAGAAAAAATATTTAACCCCTAGGCGATAGCGTTGCGGGCCCGCCCCGAACTACTTTTTTTTCTTTCAGAAAAAAAATTTAGCGTCTCCCCTAATTAACCCTTTTAGGGCGGAGGGGGGGAGGGCCTTTTTTCCTTGGCTAGAAAACCTGGTTTCTCCCCTAAAATCCCCAGTAGGGGAGGGGCCCGCCCGGAGGAAAACGCAGTTTTTCTTGCCTGGGACCGTTGTTTCTGTTTTTTGAAAACGTTAAAAAATTTGTTGAAAACAATTTTTAATGCAAGTAAAAACTGCGTTTTTTTTACAACGTAAAACGGAGTTTTTTCTTTTACCCCTTCCCCTAATTAACCCTTTTAGGGTGAGGGGGATGAGGGGGGGGGTAAACGAAAAAACTGCGTTGCCTCGGATGGTGCGCCGCCACCACCCTTTTTTTAAAGATTCAAATTTAATAATAAAACATATTTCATATGTTGATTATTAAAGTTGAATCCTACTCCCCTCATCTTTTTTTATAAAAAAAGAAGCGTAGCATCCTTTATTCTTTTTTTGTAAAAAAAAAGATGGCGCTAAAGGAAGGGGGGGGGAGTTTGTAAGGTGGCGGCGCGCCCTCCCCCCTAATTAACCCTTTTAGGGTGGGGGGGGGGTGGGAAACAAATAAAAAGTGAACGATTTTTGAAAAAATCTTATCCCATCCCCCAATTTTTTTTTTCTAAAGGTCTAGAAAAAAAGTAGTTCGGGGGAAGGGGGGGGGGGCGGCGCGACACCCGGCTGGCCGCGCGCGAAGCGCGCGGCCAGTAGGCCTGCGGCGGCTCGCTAAAGCTCCCCGCCTAGGCTATAAAAAAAATGGCCCAATTTATTTGGATTTTTTATTTGGTGCCGCGCCGCCCCTAACTAAAGCAGTTTTTCTCGAGAAAACCTGGGTTTCTCCCTGAAACGCCTAGAAAGCGATGGTGAGGAAAAACGCAGCGGCAAAGTTTTCTCGCAGCTAAACCGACGTTTTCGTATTTTTATAATGAAAAACATCAATAAAACAATAAAAGATTTAAAAAATCTTTTTACATTTTTATTTATGTTTTTTCTTTAAAAATCTCGAAAAACGGCGGAGGTTGGTTTTCTAGATTTTTTAAAAAACGAAAAACGGGCGTAAAAACAGAAAACGGCCCGTTTCAAAAATATAATATTTTTGAAAAAAAAAAATAAAAGACATAGTTAAACTATGCCAAAACGGCTTGAGGGCACGAAAAATTTGGGCTAAAAAGCGATTTTTTTTTTCGTGACCAAAAAAAAAATCGAAGCGCAAGGCGCGCGCAGACAGGAAGTCGGCGCGCTAAATTTTTTCATGACATTTGCAAAGCAAATGTCAATAAAAAATTCAGGCGTTAGGGCAAAGCCCGCGCGACGCCTTACGCAAGCTTTTGATTCGCAAGAACGAAAAAGCTTGCTAGCTTTTCCGTTCTTACTCGCTTTTTTGGTGCCCTACGGTCACAAAAAAGAAGTTTTATCTATCTAGAGTGAGAGAAAAGTTATGGTAAGGTTCGGTCGTAGAACCATATAGAGAGGTATAGCAAGGGTTAAACCAAATATATCTCGTAGATATGGAGAATCCAGACACTTCTGGACTTAAAAGCAACTGAGGTGAAAACGGTCAAGACGTTCCGTAGTTAAGACCGTCGGTATTTTAACATATCGCTACAGACTGGGTCACCTCGGGGTCACTGAAATGTGGCTGAATGTACAGTCGAAAGTTCTATTTATATGACAGGTGTAATCGGAGTTAAGTCCATGAACAGAGGGGTTACCACTCTTATACACCGTGAACTTTGGGAGGGTCAGATTCATATTATTATAATCTTTGCTTTGATTTTAAACAGAAATAGAAAATTTAGCGTTTAATAAATATAAATATTTATATTTATATTTATTAAATGCATCAAAATATATATATATATATTTTTGACGCTATATATTGCCAAAATAACTTTATTTTTTTTTCAACTTCACTTGAAGGTATAGACTTGTTTTCTCTGTTATCTGTTCTCTGTGTTGCAGTAAACGAAAAATCTCTGATTTGAGTCTATGATATTAAGGATTTATCTTTAGTAAAAGAGGCTCCCTTTAAAACTAAATTAGCATGTGCTACAACTTTAGGAATTAATCGTGGAACTGTAGCAGCCGCCTATTTATATGAAAGTTTTTAAGAATAGATGGATTTTCAGTTCTTCTCCTTCTTTAAGTAGAGAGGAATTATCAAAATTGTATCGACGGGCTTAATTTTTATTTTTTCGAAAAATTTTTCGAAAAAATCAAAATTTAGGGCGAAGCCCGCGCGCACCCTTACGTAGCTCTTGTTCAAGGAACGAAGAGCTTGCTAGAGCTCTCCGTTCCTTCTGCTTTTTTGGCCTGATGACAAAAAAAAGGAGAAGGTTAATTTTGGATGCTTGCTGCTTGCTGCTTTAGTAGGAGAAATGCTAGGGGGATGCGCATATTTCTAGAGGGAATATCCAACCAAATATACTAATACAAATGGTAGATTTGTATTTACTTTTTCGAAAATTTACCTTATTTAAGATATCTAAAATTTGTATTATATGCACCTATTTGTACTACAAAGAACCTACTGCTTGACCAAATCCTAAATTAACAGGTAAAGAGGCAACACAGTATTGATTTTCTACTAAACAATTACCTAAGATCACAGAAATGCATAAAATTTGATACAAGAATGTAGATGGTAAATTTGTGAAATTTACCTTCAAACATTGAAGAGCTATTAAAACCTATTGGTATTGCTCATTGAACAGCCAGCCCTCCCGCAGCTACGCTGCTTGTTATTTGATTTGGTTTGTTCCATAAACAAATCAAATTAGGGTATAGAAAATTGATGGCGCGCCCCTTGGCGGCGAGACATTTAACAGAGGAAGGATTAAATCAAATCCGAGAGATTAAATCTCAAATGAATAGTAAAAGAGATCATTGTTATTCTTAATCCCAATAACTTCGTTATTGGATATATACCGCGCAGCGCGCGCTTAAGCGCGCTGAGCGCTACGAATATTTAAAGCCGCCCTTCGAATTAGGTACGTACTTGAAAAGTTAAGATCAATAGTAAGTCCTTTTTTGTATTCCATAAATGAAATATAAATTAGGTTTAAGCAAAGATGATAATTAGTAGGGGCTCTCATTAAATTTCACTATATGCTAGGAATTTCTAATTGATTAAGATACTATGCATGTTTACCTAGATTAATGCAAGTAACAAAGCTTAATATGTACAATTAAATATTAGCAGGAAACCTAGATAGATGTTTAATCCGTGTAAACAGTTTTATTTCTTTATCATTCTCATCGTCTGCTCCCGCAGATGAAAAATACCAAGATGTCAGCAGTATATTTTGATCCTATGATTAATGAAATGAAGGAGAAGAATATTTTTATAATATTAAAGCCTTACCAGCCCCAGAAATTTAACTGTTTACGAAAGCGTCCCGAAGGGCTCAAGGGGATGCAGCCACCCCTCCCCCTATTGTTTTTTTTCTTGGCCTTCGTTCCCTTCGTATTCTGAACATTTTCGGCTACGCCGAACTCACACACAATGTGTGTATGAACCATCTTTATAGCAATTGTGTGTGTGGCCCTACGTATTATCGTAGAGAATAGTATTTTTCTCGCAAAATATATTATTTATATATATATTTTGGCGAAGCCAAGGGGGGGGGGGCGAAGCGCCCCCGTAGGCCTACGGAGGGGCGCGAAGCGCCCCTCCGGTGGCTGTCGCAGACTTTTTTCCCATGATTCGGATCATTGCAAAATGTATGCCTCGTCAATAATAAATATAACAAGATATTATTCTTTACGGCCAAGTATTCTCTAGAGAATACGTAGGGTTAAAAACCAATAAAAAATATATATATTGTTATATATATATTTTTAAAGGTTTGGGCCCTTCGGATATTATCCGTTCCCCACTCCCATTCTCCCCCGCCACCCCCCCCAGCCCAGCGCGCAGCGCTGGGCTGGAAAGTCCTTCCCGCCCAAACCAAAAAAGAAGAAAATGGAATTATGCTCTTTTTTTGGTTTTGGGTTTCGGCAGAGGGGGGGGGACGTTGAAACAAAAAAAAATCTTCGATTTTTTTTCAACTAGCGGCGCGTTAGTAGCATCAAAAATATATGTACATATATTTTGACAAAGCGTTCTCTCCCATTCCCCCCCCTAACTAACCCTTTTAGGGTTGGGGGGTGAGGGAGAGTAAGCCCTGCGCGCGGCGCGCGCGGGCTACAACGACAAAAATAAATAGCCTAGGCGGTGAGTGAAGCGAGCCGCCGCAGGCCTAGCCGGCGCGCGCGCTTCGCGCGCGCCGGCCCGGTGCGGGGCGCGCGAAGCGCGCTCCGCGCCTAGCCCCGCTCCCCATCACGCCTTCTTTTTTTGAACAAAAAAAAAGAATTTGTGAAGGGGCCCCTGGTTTTTATTTTTTTTATAAAGTAATTAATAAATGAAATTTATTAATTGCGTTAATTAAATATATATATTTATATATATATTTAATAACCGCGGGCCGCGCCCGAACTACTTTTTTCTTTCAGAAAAAAAAATTGACGCGCTCAAGCTTTTTTCGAGAAAACCTGGTTTGTTTCGTAGAAGCAGTTTTTCTCGGCGCAAAACGTTTTTCTCTTTTGTAAAATTCGCGCGCGCGCGTAGCGCGCGCGGAATACGGCCAGCCCGCCTCCGGCGGGCTGGCACAGAAAAAAGAATAAAAAAGCCGATGCGGGGGTGCGAAGCACCTGCAAGGCCTGACGGGGGGCGGCCTGCGCAGCGCCCCCCCGGCGAGCACAAAGCAGATTTGTTTTTTTTAAACCAAATCTGCCCGCCGGGCCGGAAGGTTTTACTTTTGTTTTCTCTCCCCGCCCCACCCGAATTTTTTTTTCTGAAAGAAAAAAAGTAGTAGCGTAGCATCCGCATCTTTTTTTTTTGAAAAAAAAAGAAGCGGAGCGCGCTCTTAAAAATGCGAGGGGTTTTCTTTTACAAAATCTTCGCCGGGGCGCGCGCAGAGCGCGCGCCCCGGCGAAGATACGAAGAAAACACGGCGCTTTGGTTCAAAAATATATTATATTTATATAAATATTGTGAAGCATATCAGTGCTGCAAAGCAACTGATATGCATGTGTGGGGGCGCGCGCACGAAAGCGCGCGCCCCACACCAAGAAAAACTGCGTCCCTCCCAAACCAAAAAAGAAAATGGAATTATGCTCTTTTTTGGTTTTGGGTTTCGGCAGAGGGGGGGGGCGTTGAAACAAAAAAATCTTCGATTTTTTTTCAACTGGCTATTTATAGCTGTTAGTAGCATCAAAAATATATGTACATATATTTTTTTTACGCCGAGGGGGGGGGGCGCGAAGCGCACCCCGAGGCCTTCCCCCCCCCGCCTTTCCCCCTCCACGTGGGAGGGGGAAGGCGGGGGGGATGCTCTGCTTTAAAAAAAAATCAAAATAAAACGCCGGGTCGAAGCGCGCCCCGGTGCTCGCGCGCCGCTGCGCGGCGCTCGTTTTGATTTTATGTTAAGTGAGACGGGCCCGCCCGCCTTCCCCCTCCCTTCCCCCCCTGTAGGGGGGTAGTGGAGGGGGAAAGGCGGGCCGGGGCCCGTCCAACTTCAAATTAGTCTTGGCGGGGCGCGGAGC
>JABYPW010001695.1:0-14152 GCA_016880775.1 Phymatotrichopsis omnivora
ATACATACATACATACATACATACACATACATACATACGTAGCGGGGGTGGAGGCTGACGATAAAGGACCCGACGATCACAGGCACCAAAAACGCTTGCCGGGCGGTTCGCTGCGACGAGAACGGCAAGGGAGAGGAGCAGGGGTGGCCAGGGAACCTGTTCGTCCAGGCACACTCCACCCTTGGAGAAACAAGGAAAAAAAAAAAAAAAAAAAAAAAAAAAAAAAAAAAAAACAAATAGCATACGACAAGCGAGCAAAGGGGTGAGGCTTACTAACTGCAGAGCTTATGTAACTATTCCCGAGGGAGAGTTGTTTTCGCAAAGAAATCGGTGTGCACACAGCAGAGGAGAGGGGAGAATCTGGCGCGCGGTGTTTGGGAAGGGTCGACGGAAGAACATATATAGTGTGGATAAAGCGTGAGCTGACAAAAATCCACGTTGCTGTTCCTAGGTATGCTGTTGACATTCTCACAGGATTGCTAGCTAAACGAAAGAAAATGAACTATCCAACGAGCTGTGTATGGCGTACATATTGTCCCTGGTTAGGCAGAACTATCCCTGGCGGCGATTATGCTTCTCGTACGCCTCGTCATGCCATATCACTCGGGGCTGCGCACAGACTCAACCCGCCGGCAGTTGTTGCCTCGGGCCGTTTCGCACTGTTTTCCAGTGGAAGGCATCGATTTGTACATAGAGCATCGCTAGCATACAGCGTTCCGGTGGTCGTGATGGCACTTAGCCGGTTCTGGACAAACTCAATTCAACTTTGTTCGTGCGTAAAATCCGAAGCTTAGACAATTAGCCAGGCACCTTTCCTTTTAGCAAGACGCGAGTGCAGTATTTCGCTGGCCGGTTGCTGTTCCGCTGGTCGGTCATTGGCATTGAAGCTCCAAAAAGGGGATGAGGGGTGCAATTTGATCCACAATTCCTTCTTCGATGGAACCCGACGTGTGGTTTGGTATCACGACTATTCGATACCCGCGGACCCCTGAGAGATCGTTGAATAGTGCATACCTTAGGCCGGATGAACTTCACGTGGTTTTGAGCATAAATAGTCGTGTTATGCTTGATCTTGCTCATCTGCATGACGGCATTATTCTCTTACGCCTAACGAACTTTAAATAGGCAAAGACTTTTCATTCTATGTGCACACAACAGACACATCGCTGTCGTGGGACACCGGAAAGCTTATGTATATGTATTTTCAATATTATGCATGTTTTGCCGCGAAGTATCTTCCGAATGCTCTGATCCACTATATTCGACTTAATTGCATGCCTTCACTTCTACGAGATGCCCTTTAAACACCTAATCCGCGCACCATTCGACGAAGTATCGCAAAATAAGCTCGAGACCAGAAATAATAATAATAATTAAAAAAAAAAAAAAAAAAAAAAAAAAAAAAAACGCCAAACACGAACAGCCCTAACGACAATCTCGGCCGTTTCAAGCTCAACCGCTAATATATTTTTCCCTCGGCTAAAGTTGATCGTACTCCAATGTCATCCAGGGGTTTCGGTCCTCAAACCCCAAAAGCCAAGACCTTGTTTCCGAGCCTCCGGTTCCGGCTGGCGCAGGGACCAACCAGGGAAAATTTCCGGAAAAACGTTCACCCGTTATCGATAGGAAACCGTGATGTTTTACGGTATGAAAAAGCCGTCCACTTTCCAAAGTGCTGTTTTTGTTTTCTCCTGTTGCAGAGTTTACGAAGATCATCACGAAAAATCGACAGCACCGCCGCGCGACCGGGGAAATTGCGAAAATGTTCCGTGGAGCTATGCTTTGTGACGGAAGGAATAATATACGTGAAAACTTTTTTTTTATTGGTTCGGGCTTTCTGAAGATTCGATTGCCACGCATGTTGGTGGGTCCGAAGCATACTCTGTATGTATGTTGGCATGGCGATGGTTTGACGCAGTCACGAGCAAATATGGGTGGCCATTTTGTGGGGCGCCAAATTTCTGGCAAAGAGAAGCACAGACACAGAAGCTTACGTATCATCATCTACGCTTATATATGCATGTATAGTATGTACCACCTGTACTCTAGAATCTCAACGGTCACCCCATATCAGCAAGGCACGAAGAGAAAAGCCACGGTGTTTACAAGTAGGTACCGCTAGGCCGCACGGGTGTGCCTGGGAAAGGGTCACAACCACCATGCCTGATTATCGAGTTTTTCTTGGATTTCGTCGATGACATGGACGTACCAGGATCCACATCGGAGATCTCGACAAATTAATACCGCAAGCTCCGATTTGAAATCTCCGCTTCCAAAAGGATTTTCAGCAATCCTTCCGGAGCCATGTACCATCGAGTATATGTACTCTACGTATGCGCAAGTGCAGAAGTTATCATTGCTTTGGGGTGGGCATCCTGGAAGCGACCTCAGACCTGCGCAGCGGGCTGGAGTATGTTCCCCGCACTTGTGGGCTCCCAGGTTGTTGATCGATCCGGTGTTGTTAATTATATATCCAAGGTATAAATTTAACATCACCGACGGACGGATCGCATAGTAATTCGTATTATCTGAGAATCAGGATCTTGATGTCAAGATATATGTACATATCCTGAGCGATTTGCGACGGATAAAGCGAGGGAAGCGCATTTAGCGGTGACTGATTGATTGATTCACGCACCTTGGCCCACCCCTGGAGGGCGAACTGCATGCATTTGTGCATGCGACGGTCGCTTAGCGTTCACACTTGTCGAATGTTGCCCCTCAATGGCCAGACCACTTGACTTTTGCGAACGACCATGAGGAAATAAATAAAATAAAATTAAATAAAATGAACGAGGTCATACATAACCAGACGATTCGCACACGCTCTCAAGTAAAAGTAAAGGTAAAAACAAAAATATAATCCTCGAAACCTAAACAAAAGAAGTAGTAAAAAAAAAAATAAAAATAAAAAAAAAGAGAAAATGCAGGTTCTACTTGAAACGGAAGTCCTTCCCGAACAAACATTCCTCAGCAGCCTATTATCCAGAAGACTACATATCACCTTCTGTCGCAACCGAACGGTGGAGGGCCTGCCACATCGTAAAAAAGATCCGGGCCCCAGGCGTGAATCATATGTACAGATAGCTGAGCTGCGACCTCTCCAGCCGGGGCAGCCTCATGCAGGCTGCGAATTCCTTTTCTTCAGCCTTGGGATGAGGCGACAGAGGTTTGGTTGACAACCCACGATAACGAACGCACCAGGCACATCATAAATTAAAAGCCGTCTCGATGTCCTCACATGCTTGCGCGCGCCGTGCAGGCACCACACATACATACCCATATCCTACAGCATTTAAGAAAGGTATAGTAAAAAAAAAAAAGAGGACAGGCGGTGTGGTTGCTCAGCAGAAGCGGAGGTTCCTGCATTGAGCAAATCAAAGATTGATGGTATCGCTTGCGTGTGGCTATGTCTGGAATGCACACGCGGATATGTAGGCGGCTGACATGGGATTAGGCGATATTCCTATCAGGTATCGAGAAACGACCGTGTTCCAGCGACGATCGCGACAGGCTGGAATTGCGAGAGCTCGAGCTCTCGAAACAATTACGACGAGCGTGCCCTCTGCGTTCAAGTAATTTACAGGTATAGGTGGAACTATATATATTACTTTGGTTTGGTCATTGCTGCAGGGATGGGAGGACTCTTATTTTTCCTTTGTCACCTTTCGTAGCTATGCAAGCACGTATCTTCTGTAACGGCAAAGGTGGGGGCAGGATGAGGATGTATGTATGACATATTGCTAGAGTAGGCATTGTAGACGCAACTGCGACTTGCATTATGATTGCTGGGATCAGGGCACCTAGCGTGAAAGAAGCGAATGAAACCTGTACAAGCACGTCTGGTTGGATCCACCATAACGCCGAGTGAGGGGTTGTGCATATGTTACAGGCAACTGGTGCGTTACATGTAACCCATTCAGCGAGGTAAAGTACCTACTTGTTAGCAAGACGCAGTACTTTTGTTCGTCGTTCAACCAATTGTGCTAAATATTCAGTGGACGTTGTTGGTGGTTTATCACCGCCGCGGTTGTCCCCTGAACGTTCGGATGAACAGCGCCACACTAACAGGCGACTGTAAGGAGCTAGATTCGCTAGTTGCCTTGATACCGAAGCTAACGAAAATTAGCACAACTATTCTCTCTACAAAGTAACATGTATGTACCACATAGCAAACAAGCGTCGCCCTACATACTGTTGAACCTTAAAAACAATCGTTTTTAAGCCTTGCGAATAAGGCGACGGAACCGCCTTCCTGCCAGCCAGATTCAAAACATGCAGAGGCGTCTCGTTCTAAAGATCAATACCGCCGTCAGGTGGGGATGCCAACCCACAGCCTTTCCCCCAATGATGATCTCAATGCGTGGGCTCGTGTTTGTGTGTTTTGGTGTGTTCCCCGCGACCATACCTTTTCACGCGGCGTCGCGGACGTTGCGGAGAAATAGGCACTCCGTAAGTCATGCAGGGTACCGCTGATCTCTGGTGGATGATGCACCGATAAGAGTGCTTCGGTTGGGTTGAGCACTCTCTTCAGCAAACAGCCTCGAGCTCAGATGAAACAATTCCAGTAACACGCCAGGATGCGTGGCTCCATTTTTCTAGTAAGCATCTTGGCTTTCGGGCCTTCAAACTGACGGAGAAAATTATGTAGTAGTAGTCTTATTGTGTGGCTGGCTTCTGCAAGTTTCCATGGGGCCTCGAGGGGAGAGGTCTGGGAAGCCCGCATCAGCAAAGCATTTACATGTAGAAGAGCAAGTACATTTACATGAATAAGTACTGCAATGTACATGTACATGTACATCTTTAATGCATACCTGAGCCTAGGCACATAATACGTGCGCGGTGCATTCTGCGGATGATGTTAGGTGAGAACCTTTGTGTCCACTCACTCCCTCCCGTCTCTTTTGCAAATTCCACTCCGTCTTCCTTCCTTCCATCCAACCCCTCCTGTGTACTTGTGTACATGTGCAGGTACTTGCATGCAGTTTTCATCAATACCATCAATACCCTCTCCCCTGTCTCTGCTGCGAGATTACATTGAGCGATGAGTGACTATTCGTCCTCATCATCCTCAATCACTCCATCCTCGCCGGAAAGCCACCGCAATTTCAGTCGAAAGTCGTGTTGCTCGTCGCCGTCCTCCACTGAATGGCTGCAGTCTTCTGACTCCAGCAGAGAAAATTCAAATGCATCTAGTGGCGCCAATTCCGACGAGAAGCTTCCAGGTCTCTGCTTCAGTCCGATGCGCAAAGGTTCTCTCCTCGGTAGCATCGACTACCGAATTACAGCTCTTCATACCTCTTCCGATGAAGCCGAAAGTCGGTACACCGAAGCCATCTTGTCTGCTACCGGTGGATCGAAAGACAAGATGGGGATCAGTGGGGGTTTTTTTTTTTTCGGGAACAAGACCGTGTCGCAATCTCTCTGTGATCCCAATTATCCTTCTGCCGACCAGGAGGCGGCTTCAGAATTGGAATAGTACTGAGAGGTTTGCAAATATTCCATCTTTTTTCCACCCTTGCTCTGGGATGGATGGATTGGTTGATGCCTTTCATTTTCTTAGATGTTTGCATATCTTTCCCAGCTACATGCTGAATCTCTGGTCCGACGCTCCCCGTCGCGAGCTCGTAAAATAGTTCGTCGTGGCGCGATAGCCCTCGCTCGTATACGCTGTCTTGCTGGCCAAGCAGTGCATAATCCAAGTATAGCACAGGGCCATCATGCACCGAATTCAAGCGTGGTGGGCCTTTGGGGTTGGAGACCTTGGAGAGAAATAGCATTGGCTGAAAGGATCACTGAAAGGAGAAAAGCCAGGGCGCTGAAGCAGCGGGAGATAAGATCTAATGGATATTATAGGAACAGAGTTGTCGCGGCGGGCGAGGAGGAAAGCAAGCATGCTATTGAGCGCTGGCATACCGCAAATGGATACTTTACTATTTATACTGATAATTCCCGGAAAAATGAGCTATCTGCATCTCAGAAATTAGAAAGAAAGGAAGCTGGCCTTCCAGCTCCAAGGGAGACAGAGTATACAGGACACTCAGAGGATGATGGCCACTTCACCGCTACAGGAGTTCCTGGTGATCGATGCAATGTTACTGATAAGCCTGGTAAGGATGTTTTTCATTCGTCGGCTAGATCAAAAACAGTAAGTTCTGTCGATGGGACTGAAGAAAGCACTCCAACGTCATCGGCTGGTAATCCTAAAAACGGGACTCGAGCTCGTCGGCCCGAGACCCAAGCTCCTTTAATCAGCTGGAGAATTCCTGTCTACGGGATTTCGGTATTTCAGAATTAAATCTTCCACCCCCGGCAGAGGATATTGCGAGGAGCACGCCCACAACTACCACTACCAACAGTATTAATACCTTTCAGCGAGTTCAAACTATCTTAGAGCCTTCAGGAATTGAGTATACACAATCACAACAAGTTTCCCCCAAACCGTTGCCTGCAGATACCAGAGATAATTCTGGGACCAGTCAACCATCAACCTTGTTGAACACCGCTCCAAAAACCGACGACTCGTACATTCCACTGTTCCTATCCTCGGGAATTCAAGTTACAGCCCCCCCAATACAGCCTTCCGATTACGGTTCATTTTCCAGCGTCCCTTTCCGACTAACTCCTAAACTACAAGCACAGCAAACCCGAAATGTCGATTGCAATTCCTCGGCGACCAATTCCTCCTCTGGTCGTCAATTCAAATCTATTGGCCGTTTCCGTAGCGCCTTCAGAAAATTCAAACCTAGGGACCTCCGTTTCTGGTGGTTATCGGGATCGGAAGAAATTTCGGAACATTCTTTATCTCCGTCCAGCTCGCCGCATATCCGCGACAGCGTACAAACAACTTCCGGATTTCGTCTCCCATCTTTACAGCCACGGAATCTGACACAAACTCTCTTTTCCCGCGCAGATAAACCGTTCAGTCGATGGTACCTTCCAAGAACTTGCCGCGGCTCCATAATTCCTCAGACTAACACTCCATCACATTCAAGGAAAAAGATTGTTTCCAGGATCACGTTACATGCAAATTCGACCGTGACATCGGAAAAGATATATTCTTCGGATTTGGGGGCCGAGAAGGGAGAAAGATTGACAAGAACAGAGAGAGAATATCAAGAGATTCTTGCGATGCTGAATGGATTGAAGAGGGAAATGCGGGCGGACAATGATTACAGGAAGCACAGGGAAAGGAGCAAGGAAAGGAGTAGGAGTAGGAGCAAAGGGCCAAGAGGAACAGGAGAAGACCAGGGAGGAAGCGCGGAAAAAAGAGGGAAGGGAATTAAGGCATTGTCAGAAGATAGGAAAGCAGGGCTTTGACGGGCTGAGGATCGTGTTATCTGGTGATCGCACGAAGTTTTTCTTTGTAGTCGTTAGTCTTGTTTACTCTGGTGTTTCTGGTGTTTTGGTACTTATTGTGAGCAACAGAATCGCTCAGTTGATTCATATGAGCTGTGCCTGTTTAAGTTGAAGTATACAGATTCCTGCGTGCTTCATAAGCGTTTCAGTATTGTCTGATGGTGATTGAAGCTGCACGAAAAGAGAAAGGGAGCACGAGATATTCACTTTTACTCTGGAAATTCAACAGGGAATGATTCAATCGGTTTCCATCAATCGTCTACCAAAACATACTCAAGAACGCTACCGCAATTCGTGTCACATTTCCAACCTTCCATACTTATACATTTCAACGCCAATCAACTTTGAGCTTTATGCTCATATCATTTCATGCATACCGTGCGATCAGAAGTGGAGATAATGGAACGAAAAACAGAAATGAGATAGCCACCCATTCATACAGAAACCCCGAAACGAAGCAGAAATGTAAGTCGAACATGAAGACGGGAAAATTTTGACGACTCACAGAATATGACACCGCCACCACATGATACCGGGAAAAGAGAGGGGAAAGGAAAACATGGAAATTGGATTACTTCCTGTCGCTGGTGTAGGCGCAGAAGCCCATGTCCATTTTCTTTGCAGGGGTGTGAGGAGAAATGTCGAAGTCGAAGATATCCATGGGGAGACCAATGGTGGTACATGCGTTGGGAAACTTTTTAAGCTAAGCGTTAGTATTGAGTTTGCTTTCGGGGGATTCAGGCAACGTACGTCGACAACGCCGGCAACGTGGCCTTGTATAGGGGCGCAAGAAAGGAGAAGGTAGATTTGTTCTCGTACGGTGAGTGTCTCTTCTTTCTCACAACTGGAAAGGATATTGAATAAACTCACCTCCAGAGTATCCATATCTCTTCAGGTAGTCAATGATTCTCAAGCAGTTCTGTCTATACGCAACCTGAATATCCATGTAATGCTGCTTCCCCTGCTCATCAACCGAGAATCCCTCGAAAGTCAACATCCTTCCGGGACCAAACTGCGGCTCAACAGGCCCCGGAATATAAATCGGAGACCTCATGTGCAAATCCTCTTGGCCATTCTTCATAAGCGAGAACTTTAGAGTTATGACGCCAGCCATCTCAATCGCGCCACAAAACGAAATCTCCCCATCTCCCTGCGAAAAATGCAAATCGCCAACCGAGAACTTAGCTCCCGGGACATGAACAGGGAGATAGGTCTTGGAGCCGCGTGACAGGTTCTTAATATCGCAATTTCCGCCGTGTTCGGGGCGACCCGGGATAGTACGGGCACCCTCGTGGCCGATTTTGGCTTTTAGGTCGCCGGTTGCGGCACCAGCGTGGACGTTAACGGGCTGGGGTAGTTCGGCCACAACGCGGTCAAGGGTGTTGGTGGTAACAAGCTCGCTTTCACGCTTGTTCCAAGTGGCGAGGACTTCGGGGGACGGGGCACAGCCCATAATACCTGGGTGAATGAGACCGGCGAAGCGGACGTGAGGGATGTGGCGGGAGGAGCAGAAGATGCCTTCGAAGTCCCAGATTGCTGTTTTCCAACGTCAATATCCTCTTCTAGGAGGAAGGAGAAGGAGTAGGTGGGGGTACCTTTAGCAGCTTGAGTATAGTGCTCGTCGAGGAATCCGCCACCATTAAAGCGGTCGAAGATGGCGCAGAATCCCCAGGGTCGATGCTCAAAGGGCTGGACATCCTGGATCTCAACGACAAGCATGTCACCGGGTTCGGCGCCCTCGATTTCGAATGGGCCCGAGAGGTAATGGACGCGGGTTAGATCGCAATTTTTGACATCATCAGCGCTGTCGTTGTTTTGGATCTGGCCGCCGGTCCAGTCCAGGCACTCGATTTTGACGGTTTCACCAGGAACGATTTTGGCGGTGCAGGGTACTGGGGAAGTTAGCGAGTTAGATCTGGCCGAGGACGTGATGGCTGGGCATACTGTCAGGGTGCCAGCGGTTCTGTGTGGAATGTTAGCAGTGATTGCTGCTGGAATTAGAAAAGCAGGGTAGGTGGGTTCATACGTGGAGACCAGTCTGTTCAGAAGGGGGCTTGTCGAAATCGACTTTCAAGGCCGTTCTGATAGCGGTAGGGGCCATAGCTGATTTTGATTGTGTGGTGGAGATGCAGGTTTACTGATATTAATTAGCTAGAAGAGTTGAATAAAACAGCCACATTTTATATTTCGGGGGAGGTTTGATTGGCTTTTATCTTCAAAAAGGCACCCAGTAGAAAGGAAGGTTACGGAAAAAAAGCGGGGTAGGTAGGGGCAAGCCTGGAGGGTGGTTCCGTTGTTCTTCCTATAAGTGGAATTTACATTATTTTCGACACCGGAAAGAGGTTGGGTATCTTGGTGTGGATTCAGATGTAGTAGGCCTGGTGGGCGGGACCGAGATGGAGTTACTTTGATTGAAACGATAGTCTCGGCGAAGAGTGGATTTGCTTCACATGCTGAGTGATTGCAATTAACTTTTGACACATCGCATTTGATGAGCTTTTGGTGCTGTCTTGTCCTAGTCACGCTGTAGAAGTACGGCAGCTTCCCTTATCGGCTTATCGCCGCGAAGGTGGTGATCCAGTACCTAATTTTTTTTTGCATTCCTTTTTGTGACGCAAACTAGACGGGTTGTTTATCTTGTTTCCAACGTTCAATCCATGTTTTATGCCATGTAACCTGCCAATTTGAAGATAAAAGCTTTTGTCCTACATAACATATAAAATTGACTTCACGCTTATGTACGGAAAATGGTGAAGATCTTCACGTCAGATGAGAGCTTTCGAGAGCTCATCCCACTCGCTACTCGGGTACTTTCCATTCTCGAGATGGGAGCCGGCGAGGTGGGCTCCGGTAAGCGATGAGCCCGAGAATTAACCACGGTGACGTTAGTGATAGGTAACGCAGGGACTAAATCAAAATTTACTCTCACATTGCTTACTGCGTCCAGCATTATGGCGGCGAAGCTGGCCCGAACACTCGAGAATATATAACCGAGATGCCTATAGGGCAACAATTTCGCCCAAGCCTCCATTGTACGACGACATGAATTTCTATATTGAAATCAGGAACGTACTGCACTATCCCTTGGACCAATGAAACACACGAAATTTGTTAGACTCTAAGAAGGAAAAGCAAATGAGAAACAGAATGACCCCAAGTCCCAATTCCACCAGGAAGAGCCCAGGACCTAAAGAGTAGAGAGAAAAGAAGAAGAGAGAAAAGAAAAGGCAAAGTAAAAAGTATAACAATATGGAGTAATGCAAAGAGAGAAAAGGGGAAGAGAAAAGCAGAGACCCTATAGATTCTACCCTAGACTAGACTTCAACTGCACTCAAAAGTTCCCTAGGGGTATACTTAACTATAGAAGGGGGGTAGGCAGTTTTGATGAAAGAGGTGAATTTGTTGATCAAATCTTTGTTTGCCCATATCTACTCCACTGTGCACAAGTGCTCGGCATTATGTTCCCTCGGTCACTATTATATGGATAGGTCAGGTACACTCAATTAAGAGCAAGGCCATAGTCACATACATAGGAGTGATACTCGCTAACCGCCGTTAGGGTAACCTTCATTCAGCCTGTGCACAAGTGCTGAGGAAGTATCTCTTTAGCCTTAGCCCTGCGATCAGGGCAGTGGAAAATGACATAATCTAAGTCTTCTAGGTCTTGGTAGCAATGGGGGTATGATAGGGCTAGTAGATCCAGGGACTTGTGCCCTGCTAAGTTGGACTTTCCTACTCCAATCTAAAAGATACATATAGAAGTAAACCTTATGAGCATGAATGTTACAAACACTGACTTTATGGTGGAGTTACCTAAACTATGAATAGGCTATCCATGTAAGCAAATGTGACCGATGAATACAATGGCTATATGAAGGTTACCCTGACAGTGCTTAGCAGATGAAGGTATGTCCTGACGCTCCTATGTATACAACTATGTCTTTGCTTTTAATTGAGTGTACATGCCCTGTCCATACAATAGTGACCGATAGGAAATCAAAATCCTATGAATAGGCTATACCTGATGATCATATAAGGCTTACATGAGTTGGTATAGTATAGCATAGCATAATATATACCTTAACAAAACCTGTTTAAAGTCAACCTAATAGTTATAACATAATCAGTTATATAGATAGCATACAAGTGTTATTGAAGATTGAATAGGAGGTTAAACCTATGATAATCTGAGGTGATCTTTACTAAATCTATAATCAGTGTTTGGCATAATCTTGCCACCTTGGAAGGAAACTGAAAGAGACACTTATATAAAATTATTTCTATAAGGTTTGAACAATATTATTCCTTATATAACCTAATATATATATACTGGTATATTTAAGGATGAAAGAGGAAGAGGATAGTAGGGGGGATAAAGTCCTCCTTAGCGGTATCTTTATCTCTGATACCATAGGCTTAACAAAGGCCTCTTTAATGATATCTTTATCTCTAATACTGTAAGCTTAATAAAGCCCTTCTCAGTAATATCTTCATCCCCTATACTATGGGCTTGATGAAGCCCTCCTTATAGGTATCTTTGTCTCTAATATTGTAGGCCTAAAAAAGCCCTCCTCAGTAGTATCTTTATCCCTAATACTATAGGCTTAATAAAGCCCTCCTCAGCAGTATCTTTGTCCCTAATACCATGTACTTGATGAAGCCCTTCTCAGCAGTATCTTTGTCCCTAATATTATAGGCTTGATGAAGTCCTCCTCAGCAGTATCTTTATCTCTAATACTATAGGCTTGACAAAGCCCTCCTTAGTAGTATCTTTATACCTAATACTGTGGGCTTGATAAAGCCCTCCTAAGTAGTATCTTTATCCCTAATACTATAGGCTTAACAAAGCCCTCCTTAGTGTTATCTTTATCTCTAATACTATAGGCTTAATAAAGCCCTCCTCAGTAGAATCTTTATATACAATACTATGGACTTGATAAATCTCTCCTCAGCAGTATCTTTATCTCTAATAATGTATGCTTGATAAATTCCTCAGTAGTAGTATATTTATCTCTCTAAATATTATAAGCAGATGTTTTTAAATGGTAAATAAACCGATTGGCTCTAAGCTATTACTAAGGTATTACTAAGAGAAATAAGAGCATAATTATACATAATTTATGGAATAAATTGACTACTTTAGGGCCTACCCAGCGGTTCTACATATCAAATTTCATAATTTTCCCCAAAATGGTACACAGCTATAAATTTCAAGTTTGCAAAATTTGGAGTTTTTTATTTTCTAAGCGTAACCATCTAGCGAAGCACAAAATTATCTACAATTTTTCAATTTCCCGTAGCAATGTATACTTAATTTATTCAGTAACGTAAAATCAGGAAAGCAGTTTACTGTATTCATATGACCCCGTGAATGTGGTATGGATTAGAAGAAAGCAACTGCTTAATATAAGCTTTACTACCACACTTAAGTAGTAGGGTTTGGTAAGGTTATTTGTCGAAATAAAGGTGGCTGTATGTGCTGACTATTTTAAAGTTTATTACTATATCATAAGTAAGAAGTCATTGCTAAGATATTATTAAGATATATGAGAGCATAATTATACCCAATTAATAGAGTAAATTGATACATTTAATGATAATAATGTGATAAATTAATAAGTTATTACTAAGGTATTATTAAAAGAAATAAGAGCATAATTATACATAATTTATGAAGTAAATTGACTACTTTGAGGATAATTATATTTAAGTTACATTAAAGAAACTATATTAGAGCATACATACAATGATAAGGATATTGATCATGCAACCATTTTAGCTTATCAAGAGTAGTAAAATCCTGTTTGTAGAGAAACTGATGTAAGAATAATGAGCCCTGGAGTTAAGCGAAGCTTATTATATTCCACTTATATATCTTGGCACCATTAGAGGCCTTGCTATATATTATTTTTTAGGGTTAATAATGTCTTAAAGTTTGAGGTGCATAAAATTTAGCTAACTATATATGATTACTCAAGTACTAAAATATGCAGACTATGTAAATATGGTAAGATCTCTGTCAAAGTGATTACTGATATCGATATTATAGGGATTACTCTGCTGTATAGGTCCTATTTTTAATTCCTATCAGGAGACTGGGGAATGTCAAACGTTTACTATATACTAGATTCTGCACACTATTTTCCTAACCTTATTGCTTCTTAGTTCTTGAGAACAGACCGACTCAAACCACTACAACTACTACCTGAACTACAATTACAATATTCCTACCCCATAACCATCTCATTATTATCCTTATATCTTTCACAACTACAATGGGTAAAACCAGTTTAGTATCCCCTACCTGATAGCAGATATTACTATAACTTATTTACTGTTTTACACCTGTTTCCTAACATACTCAAAAGGATCTCATCATCTGAAAATCTCTCCATTCTTCAAAAGACAACCTCAGGACTGGGCCCTATACACATACCTAGCATTCAAACATGATAAATCCCTTACTCTAAGGCAGGCTTCTCAGACTCTTCAAACCCCCCCCTACATTCTACCTTTTCCTACTCCTCCTTTACGCTCTTCTTTTATCACTCTTCATCGTCGCAAAAAAAAAACTGCTTGGCAAAAACAACGACCTAGAATACCTTAGCCTCGTTGCCCAGGGGATAGGCGCTCGGATAGAGCTTGCTCCACAGGGGACTATCCTATCTAGGCACGTACCGACGGGTTCCTGGTCGCGCATCACCACCGTAGTGTGCTCTGGTGCCGTTATAGCCTGCTCAATAAACCCAGTGTGGGAGACATCGTGACAACGTGCAAGACCTAGCCTCGCTTA
>JABYPW010001696.1:0-14146 GCA_016880775.1 Phymatotrichopsis omnivora
GGGGGGGGGGGGGGGGAAATTCAATTTTATTTTATCTTTACGACCCTACTAGGGGTCATCTGAAAGACCCTCTGCTTGCAGCTATGTCAAGCTATGACGGAGGTAGAAGACAGCCGACCTAACATTGGTAGCGCAGTCTACGGTTCAGATAAAATATACAGTTTTGTTCCTGAATCCTCCTCGCTTACACGCAATAAACTAAATAAGAGATAGGGCAGAAAGAAAAGAACGGCAGGGGAAAGTAAAACTTCAAAAAAAGAAATGTGACCGGCACAAACGCGACCACCTAGTACATCAAACAAAAGCAGAGGAACTTTAAGCGAAAAGGAAAAAGAAAAGCCTAGGGAACCCCTTTTCCATCTCCAGTGAGGCGAACCTTACAACAACTAGAAGGAAACGAGGTAAAATTGAGAAACAGTAACCAAAGAGAAAGGAAAGAGAAAAGGACAGAGGAGAAAACATAGGCCAAACTCACACAATGCTTACACCAAGGGAACAACAAAAGCAGGAAAACAGATGGAATACAGAGGGGCCGTAAGTCTCTATTCCCTCTTCCATCACAGTGCACAGGTTCTCCACTCTTTTGTTATTATCAGCCAAGGCTTACAAATAAATAGGGCAGAGGGGATCGTTAGCGGGGTGGGCGGCATCGCAGTTGGCGCACTTAAGCACTGTATGTTTGCACTGTCATCCTCATCGTTTGCACTCTATGTTGCCACAGAAGTGCTTGAAGATGGCATGGGGGCCAGCGCAGATGTGGCAGTGGGGGGAGAATGTGCACTTCAGCTGGTGATGACTGAAGCAATAATAGCAGGAGCACTGGGTAGCCTTCAAGAAGGCAATATAGGGGTCATTCCGACGATTCTTGTTAAGGATAGTTAGACCTTAGGAGATGTAATAATGGTTATTATTCACCACAACTGTGATGACAATTGATGACGCAGGTTTGCCAATAAGCTTATCCTTCAAAGTGAGCCAGCGGCGGGTTTGGGCGAGAATGACACCTTGGTTGAACGTCTCGATTTCCTTCCAGATGAGCAACATGAGTTCTACCTCTGAGGTGTTGAGGATGGGGGTAGGCACATTGTGCACTATATACTTCTTATGAAGGAAGTTGCGGCGGAGGCTGGTTGTCGTAGGGAAGAACTTGTGGACAGCTTCTTCAATGACAGGCTTATAGGCAATGACTTGTTGTGCAGTAGTATTCTCCATGATGGAGAGGAAGACGTTGTTGGCTCCAGCTCTTCTCATGGAGCGTATTCAGCAGGCAGACGGGGCCTTCTTGTCCACGAGTGTGGCATTGATGGTATCCCTTACAGCGATGGGGTTGAACTCAGGGATTTCTCCCTTGAGATTGACGATGATTTCTCTCTCCCTCTTAGTGGGATACTTTGGAGTGGGAGGAGTGGTAGCAGTCAGGGACAGCACAGTCTAGGCTTTGCCTTTGTTTTTCTTCACTACCTAAGCCCAGGTGGTGTCAGCAGTAGGGGGCGCCACTTGTGGCATAGTGGGAGTGGGGGAGGCAAGGGAAGAAGAGATCTTCTTCACCACTTTGGGAGTTTTTGATGTTTCTAACTGTAGTTTCATGATGGAATCAGAGAGTGTGAGGTCGATATTGGTGGGGCCTACCTTAGCCAAGGCTGTAGCAGTGGTGTTGCAGGTGGTGATAGCCTTAAGTTCGTCGAAGCAGGCTTTAAGCAACTATTAGCTGGTAGTGATGGCAGTGACCACCTCCTGGATCTTGTTTACAGAAGCCAGGAGGGATGGTAGGGTCTGGGTGTAGAACTAGAGGTCTCTGTATCTGATGTATAAGTCACTGATAAGTGGCACTGGCCATATGAAGGGTTACCCTGCCGACGCTTATCGAGATAGCTCATATATTATGTGACTATGTCATATGCTCTTAATTGAGTGCGACGCCCTGTCCGTATATCAGTGAACTGAGGGAGGACAAGTAAAGGTGATAAGTGGCGCTGTGTGCATCGAGATAACGTCTCCTATTCCAGGTTCATTCTTTACTATAGGGGAAATGCAGGATGCCTTGAATGAGGATAACATTGCTTTCATGGTGGTGGCTTCTTCCCTTGCCTCTTTAGGGGGGGAATTAAGAGGGGGGGGTTGAGGTTTCTTTGAACTTCATGATATAATCACGATGTTTGTCGACACGAGATAATACTAATAGCTGAGAACTAATAATGTATGGGGTAGTTTGAAGGTGCGAAGGAGCCTAGATAAAGGAGCATCCTATCTTTTATTCCCTTTTTGTTTATTTTACATCCCATACCCCCAGCGGGGCATTTACACTCAATCAAGAGCAAGAACATAGCTAAAGAGTATAGGATGATCCTCCGCTCTGGTCGCTTGCCTTACAAAAGATAGAAAAATCCTCTACGCCTGCCGCCGTACATTACCCTCCCTAAAAAACAAAGGAAATCCTCCACAGCTCCCACTTGCAACCTTTTCCTGAGGCTTACGATGGTCGCATCCGTAGTTCGGTCGGTTAGAAGCGGGGTGCAAATGCTCTAGGGGGCCTGGGCACCCCTCCTAAGAGCTCTGAGAGTGTTGCAGTTTTTTGGGGCGAGCGCCCAGGGCACTCAGTTGTTAAGTGAGGTGAGCAGTTTTATGGTTGCTTCGTGCTCAGGAAGCATGTGAAAGAGGGGTAGGACACCACTGTATCCTAAGCAAAGGTGGGGGTATACGAGATATTATGAACAACTGTCTATGCGGTATATAGTACAGTCGCGAATAAGGCAAGTGGCACTGAGGGGGGCTCTCAACCCATCAACAGTAACTACCATTCACGTCCTACAGGACACTGTATTGCACTATCCAGTTGCTTGTTTGTGGGGGCGCGATCACTGTCACGGCTTTTTGTAGAGGGGGACGACGATGTATCTCAAAGATCGTCGTGAGAGAGGAACTTGCTAAGCAAGGAGGTTCTTCACCCCAAGGTGGGGGGGGGGTCGAGATTCTTGAGAAGCCTGTAGATAAAGGAGCATCTAATAGCCTGCATTTGAATACCAATTCTATCCTGAGAAATGACTCATATATGACTAAGGAAATAGAAGGAAATAGAACCTAATACATCATCTATGACAAATATTCCGATCACTAATCTCCACTCTTACATAGTGTAGAAGAGTCCAGATCTTGGACAGGTAAACATTATCAATGTATGAGTAACAGATTGCCATGACCTCTGATGTATCATGTCCTCTCACAATGACTGGCTCGATTGGTCAGGCCACCTATTCTGCCAGGGTAACTAAGTCCCACTGCGATGTGCCAATGTTCTGATCACATATGGTCATATGGATATGGCATCACAGATCGTCACTTGTATGATGAGTCACCAGAGGTGTCATGTATAAGACTAGTAAGGCAGAGCTATACAAGCCAGGTATAGCCTGGTAGCTGTGATAGGTATAACACTTACTAGGTGCATTCTGGGTACTTGTCTATCATGGCGCAAGTCCATGGTACCGTGGAACTGTAACAAAATTGCTATAATTGAGAAGTTATATACCTCACTTAATTCTTCCTTTTATCAATCCCCAAGAGAAGCTATTACTGCTGAACCTGAGTGCTAACATATTCTTGACTCTCTCTAGGAACCCTACTCAGTTCATAATAGCCTCCCTATATGGAATGTCCTCTAGAATATCCCCACCTCTCTCCCTACTGATGTTCTCAAGTCTAGGTATAATCATCCTATGGTAGGCCACATTGGCTGAGATAAGACCTTTGATCTTATCAACAGAGACTTTTACTGGCTATATTGAAGGTAGGATAAAGTTGAGTATATCTCTACATACAACTAGTACTAATTTAATAAAGCCTACTGACATAAGGCCTATAGGTAACTGTTTCTATTATAATACCCTATAGGCTGAAGGAATCAATCTCTATAGAATTTATGATAGATATCCCTCCTTCTGATGGCTTCACCTAAGTGTGGGTAATAGTTGATCATTTCTCCAAAATGGCTTACTTTATCACTCTTGGCTATATATCGACTCCAGGCACCTAGCTAATATCTTTGTTCATGAGATTTAGAAATACTACAGTATTCCAGCCAATATCATTTCTGACTATAACCCTAAGTTTGAATTATTTTAGGGTTATGTGATACACAATCCCAGGGTTAAGTTATTAAAGAGCACTGCTGCTTACCCTTAAATAAATGGATAAACTAAAGGCATAACTATATCCTAGAAGGTTACCTTTACACCTATATCAACTCAGAGTAATTGAATTAGGTGTTCTTCCTTGCCTTAGCAGAGTTTGTGTACAATAATACCAAGTTATCCTCTTCAGGGGTATCCTCTTTCTTTGCTAACTTTGGATATCATTCTTCACTTAATACTGTCTAAACAGTCACTGGCTATTAGGGAAGTGAGTCCTTAACCTAAGAGTAGACTACTATCTGGCAACATCTTTTCTCTACTGAGCAAAAGATACTTGCATAGCACAACAAGTCTCACCAGCCATTCCTAGCTCTCAAGCCCTATGACTATGTCATTTTGAAGTATGATAATATTATCTCCTCCTATCCTTCCTATAAGTTAAATGCTAAATTTGCAGGCCCCTTTGAGATAATAAAACCCATCAGGTCTTGGGCCTACAAATTCGCCCTTCCCTTCTCCTATAAGATCTATCATATTCTTTACATCTCTGAACTTGAACCTTACCAAGTGTCTGCTAAGTTTCCTAAGTATCCTCCTCCTACCCATAAGATTGAGGAGGGTGAAAATTACTTCTTCATTTCTGAAATTGCTAAAGTATGTTTAACTAGTAAAATAAGCAGATAAAGTACAGGGTTATGTGGGAGGGATATTCATAGGATGAGGGCTCCTATGAACCCTAGGAATCTCTACTCATTAACAGCAAACCTATTGATACTTTGTTAACCTTTCAACAGGCCCATCTAGAGGCCAAGTCAAAACCACTAAGTCAGTAGAGGCTCTACTATGCAAGCAGAGAAGGAGGAATTGAGGTATATATATTTGCTCTTTCTTCCACAGTTGGTATCCCTTGAATTGGCTAGGGCATCAACATTATGACTATCATATACTCCTGAGTCCTCTTAAAGCTCTACTGTATTAGGATGAGCTCCCCCTATAGGCTGAAGGAAACCATTTGCAAATATTAGTTGCTCTTAAAGGTTGTAAATAACTGATATAAAGCTAACTCCTATGCATATGGGGACCATGAACCTTGAAAGGGGTATAGTATTATGAACACTAGTAGTAGTCATGTCAATGGTACCTTTAGCCTACACTATTATAGAAGGTTACACTTAGATTATCAACATGTGATTATACCATCACCACTCTTCACTATTGTGTCAAGTACTCTAGTGCATAATCCTCTATCACATGAACTTGTAGTATAGCATGGCATTGTATAGCTTTGCTATTAGCCCTAACTAGGTGTAGGAAGTCAGCCCTATAGTTACTATATGATTGGCTATATTTTCATGACCTGACATTGGCCTAGTTTACTATGAGGTCATGATCAGGTGATTAGACTTATATTTTAAGAGACTAGTACTAATTATGAGTGAGGCCTAAGAGAGTATATTAGGTGATCATAGTCAAATTAAGTACTAATTATGTCCTATCCTTTCTAGACTCTTCTATAGGTTTCAGCGATTATAAATCAAATGATGATGTAGATTGGAAATAGTTCTCTATGTTTCTATTTCCTTTATTATCTCTTTATCATCTCAGGTAAAGGAAGTTGTATTTAAGTGCACATTTTTTCTAGGTCTTTGTCTTAGGGTAAGGATGGTCTAGTAGTATAGCTATCCTAGTGTTATTTTATGGTAACATACAAGGTTGTGGGTTCAAATTCCACTCATATTATTCGTAAATATACTACGAATTCTGGTTAGTCATAGGTTATATAGCATAAGCAAGTTCTCCCTAACTATGCAGTGTTGCATAATTCCTATTTCAGTCCATATATTCGAATGCGACTAATAACTACAATGGCCATATGAACGGTTACTCTGATAGTACTTAGCAAGTATTACTCCTTCTCCAAGTTAGGCTATTCAATTAATTTTACACAAGTACTACCCTACTAGATAAAGTATAAGGGAAAAGATGATGCTATGTCTTTGTCTTAGTCCATTCTATTAAGTTTATATAAGAGGCACCCTACTAGAGAGAAAGTGTATTTAAATAGGGAATAAATATTGTTAGGTCTTTGTCTGTATGCCTCTTACTCTTCCCTTCACCCCCTATATATAATAATGAGCATAAACTATCGTAGGTACTACCTGAGCCTACAAAAAGACTGTACCCCTTATATGAAGTATGATGATATTAAGAATTGTACCCCTCTACAAAAACCCCCATAATTGAGGAATTTAGTATAGCAATGATATCCTATATGCATGGAAAGTAGTAAATGCAGATAAGTTGAGAACCTCTATGTTGCAACTTGTCTTATCTATATACTGTATCATGTATCATGTAGAACTCACGATCACTAAAAGGGAAATTCAAATGAAGTACTTCAGCTTTAAAAGTTCTAAGAGTCCTAGGAGCAGTGTGCAGGCTACTAGGAATGCAAGCCTAAGGGAAAAATTGCTCCACCACTTCAGTTAATGTCATAGACTTACCTAAAGACATAATTTAACTGATTCAGCTAAATATTCCAAGAATAAGCTGACCCTAAAGCTTTCTAAGCAAGAAGGAACTATAAAACTACTCACCTAATAATGAATGATCCCATAAAAAAGAAATAAACCAAATAGATATGACTGCTATAAGCCTTAGGAAAAGGGAATAGTCAGGAGCAGTAGAGGATTTCTTTTGTTAAAGGAAGAAGGCAATATGAATAGCAGGAGTGGAGGATTTCCTTTTTCTCACTATGATGCTCTTTTTCTTTCCTTTTTCTCTAGGTAGTCCATTCTATTAAGTTAGTAGAAGAGGTACCCCACTAAAGAGAAAGTGTATTTAAATAGGTAATAAATAGTGCTCAGTCTTTGTCTTTAGCCAATTCTATTAAGTTAGTGAAAGTAGCACTCTACTAGAGGATAAAGTGTATAGTTATGGAATATATGTTGCTAGGTATTTATCTTTTCCTTCCTTCCTTCTTCAGCATATATCTACCTAGTCTTTTCTATAATCACAATTGTAAAAGCCTTTGAGTTGTCTTCAAGGCTTGAAGAATATATTTGTCTTTTCTCTTCTCTATAAAGTCAACCCTAAACCTTTAGGAAAGGTTACCTTTTAGTTGAGCTTTCGTTTAGTCAAGATATCTGAGTTTACTAAGTAACATTTGCGAAGCATACTTAAGGTAGTCTTTACTAAGCCTTTATGTTCCATATAGGGTGATTTGTCATAGCCTGAACACTGCTCCTAGGATCTCTAAGAACTATCAAGTTGAAGTACTTCACTATATTAGTTATGATATATTGTAGGACTCTCCTATACAGTATAGGATACAGTGGTAAATATAGTGAGTTGTACCACAGGGGTTCTCTACCTATATATGGTAACTACCATTCAATCCTACAGGACATTGTCATTATGCTAGATCATAATTGCAATTAGGGGGTATAGCATTGAGTGTACAATTTATAGTATGGTTATACTTCAGTAAAGGGTGCAGTATTTTTGTAGGCTTAGGTAGTACATACAATAGTTTCTACTCATTGTAATATAGGGAGGAGAAAGAAGAAACTGAGATATCTGCATTTACTAATGTTATAGAACTCTATATCTGTGGTATTCCTCTATACTAGGTCATGCATAGAACTTATTTCCAAATTAACGAAAAGGGTTATATCAGAATGTGTGAGTACTCCTTCCCTTGAGTTGAGGTACAGGACCCCCTAATGATTTTTATTACCACCAAGCTCTAACTAAGTGAGGAGAGGCTTTGACAAAGTGATATATATATGATTAGCTATATACGATCAATAACAAGGCTTGTTACTTCAATCTTATTATGATATACTGATTAGCTTTATCATTAGAGGATATGGCTTAAGTAGGGTCCTCTCTAAAAAGTCATACACAATCTTGGTAATTGAAAAGCTGGTTCCTAATCTTACTTGATCATCTTCTTAGGAATTGCAAAAGATATATAGGAAATTACAACATAATATTTAGATGATGTTTTTTTCTTTTGTAAATCCTTGGTTATTTCTTGGTCAGAATTAGGTATTGAAGAGGGAGTAGATGTTGGGAAGGAAATGATAAGAGGGAGTAGATGAGTGATGTGTCATGTTTCTTCTTCTCCCTAGCCTTTATCCTAAGTCTTATACTATCTTTAATCCTTAAGAATATACTTTGCTTTCTTCCTTTAAGATCCTTATCTTACCTCTTAACTCTACGATAAAAGTGAAATCACAAGCAGTTATAACTTGCCAGTTGAGATATATGAGTACACTCAGTAATTCCCTCTTGTAAAGCTTCTCATGCCTACACTTACATCTACATCCCTTACAAGTCCTCTATCATAACTAAGTGCTATCATGGTAACCTTTTTATAGCCCTTTACTACTACTATAGGAATTTTGATTCCTTCGTTGACTATTACATGGATAGGGTATGTATACTTAATTCAAAGCAAAGATATAATCATATACATATGAGTATTAGGACATGCCTTTATCTGCTAAGTACTATTAGAGTAACCTTTATATAGCTATTATGATCATCAGTTGCATTCATTTACATATACTTGACCAGTAACTAAGGAACTATGTACAGTCAGGGAAAACTCACTTATACTATAAAACCTATGATCAACTAGGGAATCATGGTATTAAGGTATGGCATGAGTGGGATTCAAACCTACAGCATTGTATATTGCTATACAATGATACTACGATAGGTATACTACTAGACCATCGTTACCCCTTTACTACTAGTATAGGAATTTAGATTCCTTTATTCACTATTGTATAGACAGGGTATGTACACTCAATTAAGAGTGAAAACATAGTTATATACATAGGAGCATCAGGACATACCTTTACCTACTAATTGTTATCAGAGTAACATTCATATATCTATTATTACTGGTATAAAAATAATAAGACTTAAATACCTTTTATTCCTTTATAGCTGTAAGATATATCCCTACTTCTTACTAAAACTATAGTAAATAAATACTATATAGAGTAGTATTATATATATAAAAAACCAGTATATTACACACCTTACAGCCCTGGCCCTATTCTAAATATACTACCTTATATAAGAACTTCTACTATATATAACATTATGTATAACATTCTATAGCTCAGTATACGAACTATAGAGGTATGTATACTACTGATTACTAGAATTACATAATAAGATAATAACAATACAAGCTGTATTAATAACAATTGGTATATTATTAGAAGGTATATGCTTTTACCTAGAAAGAAATAGTAATTGTTATAGGTAATTACTTCAAGGTGATATTTTTAGATGCTCTCTTTCTATTACTACCTTCTCTTCTCTTACTTCTATTTGCTTCCCTTCTGCTACTAGTCTGTGTTTTTTTTCACTTCACCTCTCTCTCACTTTCTTCACTTTATTGTGTATTATAAACTATAATACCCTATGTATTACAAATGGTACTTATGTTCTTCTCTTCTTATTTGCCTTTAGTTTCTATATTTTCTTACTTTTACTTTAGTTTATTTAAGGGGATGTAGTAGAGATATAGGTTTTAACCCTGCGGGGAGTTTAGTTTTTATAAGCCTACCCCTCATTGATCAAGGTATAGGTTTTGTCATACTATAAATACAGAGGTTGCATGTAGATAGTATACCTAGAAACAAAATATATATGAAGTAAATAAAAGAAAATCAATAGCTTAATATAGAAACTAATATCCTACCTTACCTAGTCTCTACCCCTATACTTTATTATAATATCAAGGATAATATTTAAGAATTATGACCTTGCAGTTTAGTCTAATGAATACTAAAGATACATAAGATTACTAGTATGTATAAAGACTACTTATTTTATATCCTGTCTAGATATATATCCTATATATTTTAAAGATGTCTACAAATTCTTACCTAGTAACTACATCCCCTTAGGGGGCAAACACTTAATTGTGTCTCTATTATTATCAATATTATAAAACCCTTCAATATATAATCTATGAATACTAAGTATAAGAGGCTTTCGTCTTCCCTTGGTTCACTATGTATAGATAGGACATTGTATGAAATTAACTACATATAATATAGTCATATAATGTAGGAGTAAACTTGATAAGCACTATCAGGGTAACCCTTTATATAGCCAATATAGCTATTGAGGTTATTGGTCGTATTTGTTATGAACACCGGTAGTGGTCAGCATCAAGGTAGCTGGAGGAAATGGGATGTAAAATAACAGTAATGGGAAAAACATATAAGTCAGCATCAAGGTACCTAGATGATACGCTATGATGGAGGTTACGCTTATAATGTTAACATGTGGCTATGCCATCTCTACCCTTTACTATTGTGTTAAGTGCTCTGGAGATAATCTTCTATCACATGACCTCATGGCATGGCATAGCATGGTGTGGCTTTGCCGTTATCCCTAACTAGGCATGGGAAGTCAGCCCTACGGTTACTACATGATCAGCTATCGGCATGATGCGACATTGGCCTTGTCAGCCATGAGGTCATGATCGGGCGATCGGACTCGTATTGTGAGAGACTATTACAAATTGGGAGTGGGGCCTGAGAGGGTGATAGGTGATCATAGTCAAATCGAGTACTAATCACATTCTGTGCTTTCTAGACTCTTGTACAGGTTTCGGCGATTAGGAATCAGGAGATGGTCTAGAATAGGTCTTAGTTCTTTGTGTTTCTATTTCCTTTATCATCTCTTTATCAGCTTGGGTGAAGGATAGGATATATAAGTGCACAGTTGTTATGTCTTCTGTTCTTTTCCTTCCTTCCTTCTTTAGCACATAGCTTCTTGTCTTCTCTATAATCACCATTGTGAAAGCCTTTGAGTTATCTTCAAGCCTTAAAGAATATATTCATCTTTCTCGTCTTCTATACTTGAAGTCTACCTAATCGTCGTATGAAATATATCTTCTAGTTGAGCTTTCGTTTAGCTGAGATATCTGAGTTTACTCAGTAATGTTTACGAAGTGTACATAAGGTATTTTTACTGAGCTATATATGATCTATATAGGGTGATCCGTCACACTATAATCTTTAAAGAAGATGGCTTCTTCCTCTTCCGACATTCCAATGCCAGATGCATCCTCTCTCACTCTTGTTATAGGTACACAGCTCACCAACCCTTCAGTCTGCACAGTGTAGATAACTTATTCCTTAGCCTCCAATGTGTCTATACATGAGGAGGCCACCATCGACCTTAAACCTAATGAGTTGGCCTGCACCAAAAAGCACCAGAAGATGGTTATCGATAATTATATGGCTACTATGCAAGCCTTACACAAGGCTTGGCAATTCCTAGGGGAAGAGCCCTTCAAGCGGGCACTTCAAGACACTGAGGAGGAGTTTCAGAAGCAAAGGGATGATGTGGCATCCATCTTCTACACCACCATAGTCCTCCACCGCACAATCCAGAAACCACTCCCTAAACTGTCCTTGGCCTTCCCCCTATCTATGACAAACTTGCTCCTGTCTGCTATCGAGCAGATATATAAGGAGTGGGTCTCTTTTGCTCAGAGAGAGGCAGACTACACCAGCACCCTAAATAAGGCCCATCAGGATGTGGTAACTGAGCTCAAAACCAAGTTGAATAGGCTCCGCCAGCAGTTGGCTGACCAGGCTTTGCACCTGCTAGACTCTCATTATGAGCAAATTACAAATCTTACAGCATCTCTAACCAAAGCAAAGGCTAGAGTGGAAGTCTTAGAGCAGGGCAAGGTCCCTCTCTAAGCTAGACTTAGCGAGGCAGAAGACACGATTCTGCACCTTAGAGCAGAGAATGAAACTCTCTCTACTAGGTCTACCTTGAGGAATGAAGATGTGGTCAAGCTCAGGGAAGACCTGATGAAGGCCAACAATGATGCCAAACTATGGAAGGACTTGTACTACTAGTATAAGGAGCTCTACAGGTCTATAGTCTCCCCTCCGGTATCCTAAACACTGGACAAGGTCATCGACCTCGATGATGGAGCGACCTACATCTCAGCTCCCCCTCCACATCCCAGAGGATTCTGTATGGGGCTGCCTTTCTTTCAACTGCCTTCCCAACCCATCTCCCCTACTCCTCCTCCTCCTAGCCCTTCTTGTTCTGCCTTCACAGGACCTTCCAGGAAAAGAGGCCTAACCTCATTTGCCTCCTTTGTACCTATGCCCTGAGAAACCTCTCCTCATCCCCTTCAGGAGAGTGATGTTGTCCAGATAGTACAGGAGGCACTCTGAACACCTGCCCCGCTGGCACCTCCCTCTAACCACTTAACTCCTACCCCTACTCCCCTGGCATTAGCCACTTTTAAGCGTCTCAAGCTTGTTGATCCTGAGAAATTTTTAGGGAAGGTGGAGGACATAAGGAAGTTCATCGAGCAGTGTGAGAACTACTTTGCCCTCCCAGTATATGCCTTCCTGCATGACTGGATCAAGACCAGATTGGCCTCGATGTACATGACAGGTACTGTAGTAATCTGGTGGAGAGCCAACACTCACAGGTGGACCTATCTGACCACCATTTAGGATGACTTCACCGAAGCGGTAAAGACCTACTTTGGGGCCTTTACCACCAAGCCCTAGGCCATAAGGGAGATCATCAATACCAGACAAACCAAGGGTATCCTTTCCTACCTCACCCACATAGAGGCTCTGAACCAGGTCACCCAACATGACCAGGAAACCTACAAGTTTTGGGTTAAGAGGGACCTCAAGGAAGATCTCCACCTAGCAATAGCTGCCTAGACCATGCACGATATGCCTGCTGCTGAATGGCTGTCTTGTGTAGTCCAAGTAGGCCTGGCAATAGAGGATGCATGAGCAGCTATCTAGGACTCCTAGAAGGGACACTTGACTAAGTATACCACCGTCCAGTCTGCCCCCTCTTCCTCCAAACTGAAAAAGACCTAGGACAAGTATCCCTTGGGGTCTTCTTCCCATGACAAAGGGAAGCTTCCTCAACTCACTGAGGAAGAGAAGGAGTGGGATAAGAAGAACAAGGCCTGTCTGTGCTGCTTGTTCAAACACCATAGTGTTAAGGATTGCTACTCAACTCAGAAGTTCTCCATCTCTGCTGTCACAATCACCTTGAGAGCTACTAAGCAAAAGGTAGATAATGATGGGAACTCCTCCTCCTCGAAGCAGCAAAAGATATCTGCTGCAAGAGTGGTCAATCTCCTGGATGACTGGAAGGATAGGGATAATATCCCTATGGTGTAAGTGTTCCTCTCCCTGTGGCATCCTATACCACCTCTTATTACCTTTTCTTTGCTTTGTTTCCTTTAAGACCCAGTTGGTTTGAAGCATTGGTTTTTGTGTACGAAATTTCCTTAAAGTCTATTGATAGAAATTTCCTTTGTGCTTTCTTTACTAAGGAGCTGGTGTTTAGAACCATTGTTCAATTCTCGGTAGGTAGGCCTGCCAGCAATAAGGTTAATGTAATTGATAATACCCATGAGTGATGTGTTATAACCTGATGTCCTTATGACTGTTATGATACCCTCATGTATTATTTTCCTTCTTTTCATAGAGGCGTTGGTTAGAGGTTTTGTTTTCTTATTATTCTTTTTAAAGTTCTACCTAAGGAGGACCCATACCAGGTCGAAATGTGCTGGCTGTATAGCAGACCACTATTCTTTACTGCAAATCCTTTTGATTACTATGCTGTCACCACCACCTTTCCATCTCCTCTACTTTCAACAAACCTCCTTGCGGACAAGATGTATAGCGAGCTCTAGCCACAAGTTTCCTGGGAGAGATTAGGGAACATATTGGCTACTGATACAATGCCAACCACTTTATCTTCTAAAGAAGGCCCTGCCTAGGGTAGGTGTATTACAGTTCTAGTTATATTGCACTGGAAAACCCAGTTCGTTGAGGGTCCCCAAGTATATGTAATCACAGCCACAGCCAAGGTAGACAATGGAGTGACCAGTGCTTATATTTCAGATCAGCTCCCTGTCCCTAAGAAGAAGTGGTCCTAGGTGGTCAACGTCTTTGCCTATGATGGTTCCTATC
>JABYPW010001697.1:0-14142 GCA_016880775.1 Phymatotrichopsis omnivora
CGGGGGGGCTTTCCGAGTCCTTTTTCTACCAGCTTGGTCCATAGGTCAGAGTTTTCGTATAGGATTTTGTTAGTCGTGTGCCCTTCTATCAGCTTTCTCCACAGGGCCGGGGCGAGGCAGTCGTGCAGGTAATGTTCGATCGATTGAGGTTTGCCGCATGTGCAGATGTTCTGTTTGGTTTGGTATGGTTGTAGGTTCGGGACATACACTCGGCCAGTTCGGAAATGGAAGGCGCATGCCGCGGCGTATTTTTCGCTCGTGGTATATTGGTCTGGTTTCTTTGGGATCTTTCTTTCGGCGTTCTCTTCAAATTTTCTCCAAAGTCGCTTCTTGGTTTTGGATTGGATGACCGATCTGGTTACTGTCGTTTTCTTGGTGGTCCCTTTCTTGGGGTTGGCCTCTGGTTTTCTCAACTTGGCCTTGGCCATCTGGTCAGCTTTCTCGTTTCCGGTGATGCCTTTGTGCGCTGGTACCCATCGGAGCTCTGTTTCGATCTGGGCGCTTTCTAGGGTTGCGTTTATTTCGAAGATGATCTTGGCCATGTGCTGGGTGGGGCTTGGGTAGGGGTTGGCGGCGGCTGTGATGGCGGCCTGGCTGTCCGTGTAAACAATGACCGAGTTGAAGTGGAGTTTTTGGGAGAGGTTTCTGGCGAGTATGAGCGCTTCGGCTATTGCGTCTAGTTCGCTGTCGAAGACATGGACTCCTGATCCCAGGGTTTTTGACTTTCCGCTGACCTGTTTTCCATATAGATAGGCTATCACAGCGTTCCTGACCTGGCTGGACTTTCCTACCTGGGAGGCGTCGGTATAGAGGGTTAGCTGGTTTCGGGGGTGTTGTTTGGGGTGTTGGGATATCGCTGTTTCTTTGTCTTTGAAGGGTTCAATTTTGAGGTGACCTGTGTTCCCTATGGGCCAGGGTCTCTGTGGCGGGGGAAGGCGGTACCGACTCATCGTGTTCGTACCGACGTCTTCCTTTATGGTGTGAATCATTGCGTCGATTTGGAGCATTCTTTTCCGGGAGTGCTGTCCGACTGGTTCGACCTTCCAGGTGGGAGCCTTGGGGGACTTTGGCCGTGTTCTGTTCCTTTCTGGCATTGGGGGGAGACGATGGAAGTTGGGGTGCTCTGGTCTGATGGTGAGCAGCCTGGCGCCGTAGTTGCATTGGTATCTTTGTATTTATAGATCGGCTGGCCAGACTCTGGATTCGACTAGGGCTTTTTTGTTGCTGGTGTTCCTGAACATGCCGCACGCCCACTTGGCGCTGGCAGATATGTACTGATCCAGGGTGTTGAGTGACTTTTAGGTGATGTTGTATGGGTGGAAGGTGTCGGCACCGTATAGCAGGCTGGGGATTACTACTGCCCTGACTAGCTTGAGCGCCATGGCCGGGTTCAGGCCTTTTCCTCCTGTCGAGAGTCTGGATATGTTGTGTAGGGCCACCTGTGCGCTTCTAATTCTGTGTTGGCAGTGGGGAAGTATGCTTTTGGTCTCGTGAAGTATGATGCCTAGGTATTTGATCGTTGGTTTGTGGTCGAACTTCTGGCCTTTAATTTCGATGTTCAGTAGGTCCTGTTCGCTTCCTGGGCTAATGTGTTGGAACTCGGTTTTTCCCTCGGATAGTGATAGCTTCAGGCTGTCCAGCCTGCCTTCCATTTCTTCCCTGAAGAAATCTTCCAGCTTCCTTGTGCTTTCCTGGTACGTCTCTCCCTCGGCCATAATACAGAGGTCATCTACATACATGTACATTTTCAGTGCCCCGCTGTCTCTTGTTAGCCTTTCGACATAGATATTAAATAGGAGGGGGGATATGGGAGATCCTTGCGGTACTCCTGTTTGGATTTTTCAGTAGGCTGACTTTGCTCCTCGGTCCGAAAAGGCGAGCTGTCTGTTGGTGAGGAAGGAGGCTATCCAGTTTCTGATATATCTGGGGGTTCCTCCCTTTTCTAGGATTTCAAGGAGTTCTGTTTTGTTGACTCGGTCGAAACCTTTTTCTAAGTCGACGAAGAGTAGGGAGACCTTTTTTCCCCTGTTTTTGGCGTCCCGTTTGTCGTGTTTGAGCGCATTGACTGCATCGATTGTTGACCTTCCCGGGAGGGCTCCGAATTGGTTGTGGTTCATCATGCCGTTGTCGATGGCGTGTTGGGACAGGCAGAGGGTTACTATCTTCTCCAGTATCTTGGTGAGGGTGTCTATTAGGAAAATGCACCTGTAGGCATTGGGCGACCTGTAGTCTGGCTTTTTGGGCTTGGGGATGGCTATTCCTAGGGTTTTCTTGAAACTGGCTGGGTGGACCCCATGTACCAGGAGGGGGTTCAGTAGACTAGGGATGACCTCTGGCAGGGTACTATGGAGGGACTTCCATAAGTTGTACTAGATTTCGTCGGGTCCTGGGGCTGTGGTATTGGCTATATTCCTCAGGGCGTAGGTGACTTCCTCTGGGGTGATACCTTCCTGGCAGTCTGAGGGTTCCAGTGGGAAGACTGGCAGGTCATTTGGTTCTTCGGGGAAATAGTGGTCAATTAGGGCCTGGGCTTTTTGGTCTGGGGTCTCTGCTCCATTTATCAGGGGTAGGGGGTGGTCTCTGGCGGGTCTGGTGTACCTGAGGGCGGTCCAGAGGTCTTTTAGGTTGACTTCTTTAAGGAAGTCGTTCCAGTGTGCTTTTTTGGTGTCGTATAGCATCTTCTTATATGCCTTTTTCTTTTCTTTGTAGCTTTGTTGTTTGGTTTCGCTGTTTTTGTTTTTCTTGGCTTTGTATCTTGCTTGGGTCATTTCTTTTCTTGCTGTGGTGAGATCCTTGGACCACCAGGCCTTTGCCTTGTCTGTGATGGTGCGCATGGGGAGGGCGTTGTTGCTTTTCATAGTTTTTAGGAGGTGCTCTTTGTTGGTCTCAAGCCAGCCGTCTGGGTTTTGGGGGTTGAACTCTGTGGGCTTCCAGTTTTCGAGGTTGGTTTTGATTTTGTCCCAGTCTGCTTTGGCGTAATCGAGGCAGATTCTTTTCTTGTTAGTGCTCCTAGGCTTTGAGAGCGTTATGGCGATGACTTCGTAGTCGCTGTTTCTTTGGCAGTCATCCGGGGCGATCTGCCAGTCTGTTCGCCATTCTGTGGCTATGGGCGAGAGGAGGGAGAGGTCTATGGTGGTGTCCTGTTGGTCCTGGCTCGAGGAGCCCATTCTAGTTGGGGTTTCGGGGTCGTTTAGGAGGTAGCATCCTTGTTCACAGGCTTTGTCTACCATTGGTTCTGCTCTTTCTGTTTCGTGTCGATTGGTGGGGCTCCACCAGGGATGGTGGAGGTTGAAGTCTCCCAGGACTAGATTCTTGTTTGGGGTGAAAACCTCTTCCCAGTCTTGGTCTTGTCTTCGGGTTGCGGGGGGGAGGTATATGTTGGTGACGTCAATGTAGTTGTGTTTGTTGAGAAAGATTCTGACTACTTGCTCATCTCCTGCTTTGTTTCTGATGGGGAACGGGTTGATCTTAGCGATTTTGCTGAAGTATAGGGCGACTCGTGATCTGGTGGTCTGGCTGGGGTAGAAGCAGTGAAAGCTTCCATAGGCTGGGGGGATGTTGTTAAATGTTGGCGGTTCTTATATTGCGACGATGTTTGCTTGGTTGAGGACTGCTGTGTTCATTAAGGATTAGAAGTTTGCCTGTGATCTTTGGCAGTTGTGCTGTAGGATTTTAAAGACTGGATGTGGGTCGATCCCCCACGTTATCATTTTTCTTTCGTTATCCATTTAAATTTCTTCTTCTTCCATTTTGCTACTGATCTGGTCAATCCAATTTTTCCTTCTCTCTTCCATTTCTCTTGCGAAGGCGGCGTGTACTTCTAGTCTGACCAGGCAGTTTCGGTCTGTTGCTCTGTGTTCTTGTCTGTAGTTGGCACAGCACAATTTGTAGTGTCTGCAGGGTCCGAAAGTTTGGTAGCTGGGATCTGGACATTTGTGATCTTTGGTGGAGTGGTGTGGGGAACATGGGCTTGTAGTTGTTTCCGCATGCGCTGCAGTTTTTCAACTCTTCTTTGCATGCTGCGCTGGTGTGCCCGAATTTGAAGCACTTGTAGCATTGCATGGTCGGGGTCATACGCCAGGACCTGGCAACTTTGCAGACTTTGTTGAAGAGGGTGACTTGTTTTCCTAAGTTGGGGACTTGCTCTTCGGGGATTCTGATGGCAACTGCGGCGAAGGCTCCTCCTGAGTTGTTTTGACTTCTGGCTTCTTTGGGTTTTAGGTATCTTGCTGCTGAGACTTCTACTTCGGCGACGTAGGACAGTTCGGTGCGGAGGCTGTGGATTGGGATTTCTCCTAGTGGTTCGGTTGGGACGGAGTGTAGGATGAGCTCGACTGTTGACGCTGCGACTATGAATCCTTCTCTTTCCAGTTCAGGGTTGGTGGTCTTTTTGGTGATGTAGTTGAAGTCGTCTGTGTACTTCACTAGAGAATGGGCTGAGATGTGCGGGGGGGTGGTAATGATGATGGTGGACTTATGGTTGACGCGCACTGAGATGTTTCTGAGTTCTACCGGGGTTCCTTTGTCTTGGAGGATTTTGATGTACTCTTCCCGGAGTTTATCGGGGTTGGCATTTGCGGTTGTTAGGGTGATGATTTCGGCTAGTGGGGAGTGCAATTCTCTCCTCTGGACTGGGTACATCTTCTTTTCGTTCCTGGGTTTTAGTTGTCTGGGGGCTCTCTCTCCTGGTTGGTGGGGGTTGTTTGCGGGGGCGTTAGCCGCTGCGATTTGTGCCCAGTTGGGTCTGGATGCCTCTGCGGCAGTGCTGTCTGTGGACTGGGTTGGGGTGGGTGATTCAGTTTTCTTATGAGTTCGGATGTTCTTGGGGGGGGTGGGGATGGCCGGTGGAATGGCGGAGGGTGTTTGCTTTGGCGGTGCTTGTTGTCTGGGTGGGGCAGGTGGGGTTTGGGCAGGTGCGGGGCGGTTGTTGATTGCTTTTCTGAGCTGGGACAGCTTTCCTCCCTGGGTGGTCATTTGGTTTTTTAGTTCGAGGATGGTTCTTTTGAGGGTGCAGTTTTCTTCATGCATGATATCGAGTTTTTTCCAGATGTGGTTTAGCGCTGTTCCGAGTGCTCCGTAGACCTGGCCTGTTGAGACTTGACCATTGTTTCCTTCGTCGTCGTCTATAAGGTATTGGAAAGTCTTGCCTTGTCTGTCTGTCATCATTCTTGCTAGCTCGTAGCAGTCAGTTTGTGGGATTGGGGAGAGGGTAGGTCGGGGGGTTTCTATCATTTTTCTCTTTCCTTTCTCTTCAATTGGGATTGCTGTGTGGTTTGAGTCGTCGCTGGATTCGCTTCCAGCGTGCATTGATCTGTTTGAGGTGATGGAGGTGCTGCGCGATCTGGGGTGCGCCGAACATGAAGCGACTTATATGATTTTCCCATTATTGTTATTTTACATCCCATTTCATCCAGCGGGGCCGAACATGAAGATGATGATGATGATGATTTCTCATTTCTGTTTAGTAGTTACTCTACTTCTTCTATAACTACCTAGGTCGTCCGCATTCAGTCCATGACTATGGCGTGTCACCTCTCCCCCAAAGAAAAGAGAAATAAAAGAAACCACGAGATCAAAAAAACGTCCCCCAGAAACCTACACGATAGACATGACAACAGGCTTGAGGAAGAAAATAGCTCTTCACTACAATCCCCCAAGGTTAAATCACTGATTATCCTCCTCGGAACTACTGCGCAAGCTAAAAGAAAGTATTAAAAAAGAAAAGAATGTATGGTCCGTCTCCTCCACTCAAAACTACCTACACTAGCTTCAGGCGATAAGGAGACTTTTTGGTGTCGTATTGGTGCCGGCGAGCGTGGTCGCGCAGGCCAAGCGAGCCGGCGATGTAGCGATCAGAAAGGTTTGTGTTGTTTGTGGTCGGGTATTCTGCGGGCGGGAATTACGTCGACCTTTTGGTTTTGGTTTTTGTTGTATTAGTTGCCCGTCTTCTTGGATGGTCTTGTATTAGGCCGTGAGGGGCGCTGTGGTATTGATGCGACCGAGGGAGAGGTCGCTAAGTTGTCTTGTGCGAACGCTCTGGGGGGCCTGGACACCCCTCCTAGGAGCTCTGAGAGCGTCGCGATGAGGTTTTGCACAGTCGGAGGCTCGCTAAGCGATCCTGGAGCAACAGTACGATCCTGTGTTGCAACCTCCATGCGGAGACCGATTGTGTGTGTCCGTTTGCCCCCTCGCTTAGCACGATCGGGTGTCGGACAAAGGATGTGTGTGTCGACGACGTATCTCTGGCATCGCCGCGCGAACGATGTCTTGCTAAGCCGTGGGCTGCACGGTCGGAAAGGCGTGGGATGTCTGGAGCATCTGAAAGGGAATCATCATGTGCTGCACAAACTAAAAGGCCAGCCCGGGTGCGGGCCAGCGAGGAGGATCTTCACCCTAAGGTAGGGGGTATGTCGAGATTCTTGAGAAGCCTGGCCGAACATGAAGCGACGTTTCTTATATTCCCTTTTTGCTTATTTTACATCCCATTTCCTCCAGCGGGGCGTTTACACTGAATTAAAAGCAAGAACATAACCGAAGAAAACAGGATGATCCTCCACCTACTCGTGCCGAAAAGAAGACGAAAGAAAGAAAGAAAAAACGGAAAGACACGCGAAAAAAGACAAACACAGCGAGAAAAAGCGGAAAAACGGTAAAACATGCGAAAAAGACAAATATAGCGAGAAGAAAGACCTAAAAACAGAAAAAACTCCAAGAGCGCTTCCTCCTCTTAGCTATCCATTCTACGTTCCTCCTCTTTTAGCTATGACTATCCTCGGCAGGCTGGGGGCGGGGTGCGGGGGTTTTCCTAGTCCTTTCTCTACTAGTTTGGTCCAGAGGTCGGGGTTCTCGTATAGGATTTCTTGTGTCGTGTGCCCTTCTATGAGCCTTCTCCATGGGGCGGGGGAAGGGCAGTTGTGGAGGTAGTGTTCGATGGTTTGTTTCTGGCCACAGGTGCATATGTTTTGGTCAGTTTTGTAGGGTAGCATGTTCGGGACGTATGCTCTGCCGGTTCGCAATTGGAAGGTGCGGGCCGCGGCGTACTTTTCGATGGTGGTGTACTGGTCGGGTTTCTTCGGGACTTTCCTTCCTGCGAAGTCTTCGAACTTTCCCCAGAGCCGATTTTTGGTTTTGGTTTGGATGACGGACCTGGTTATCGTTTTCTTTTTGGTGGTTCCTTTCTTGGGGTGGGCCTCCGGTTTCTTTGATTTCGCCTTGGCCATTTGGTCGTCTATTTTGTTTCCTTCGATGCCTTTGTGCGCCGGCACCCATCTGAGCTCGGTATCGATTTGGGCGGTTTTTAGGGCTAGGTTGGCTTCGAAGATGGATTTGGCCACGTGTTGGGTGGGGCTTGGGTAAGGGTTGGCGGCGGCGGTTATGGCCGACTGGTTGTCTGTGTAGACCACGAGCGTGTCGAAGACGTGTTTTTGGGCGAGTTTGTTGGCTAGTTTTAGGGCTTCTGCGATCGCATCGAGTTCGCCATCGAAGACATGTACTCCTGATCCCAAGGTTTTGGATTTTCCGCCGATTTGCTTCCCGTTTAGGTAGGCTACCACTGCGTTTCTGACCTGGCTCGATTTTCCTACCTGTGAGGCATCCGTGTACATCGTGAGCTGGTTTTGGGGGTGTTGTTTGGGGTGCTGGGCTAGCGCGGTTTCTTTGTCCTTGAACACTTCTATCCTGGGGCGGCCGTTGACTCATATGGGCCAGGGTCTTTGTGGTGGGGGGAGGCGGTACCAGCTCATCGTGTTGGTCCCTAGGTCTTCCTTGATGGTGTGAATCATGGCGTCGATTTGCAGCATCCTTCGTCTCGAGTGTTGTCCTACTGGATCGACCTTCCAGGTTGGCGCCTTGGGGGATTTTGGTCTTGTCTTGTTTCTTTCTGGCATTGGGGGGAGGCGGTGGAAGTTGGGGTGCTCCGGCCCGATTGTGAGAAGGCGTGCCCCGTAGTTGCTTTGGTACCTTTGGACTTGTAGTTCCGCTGGCCAGATCCTTGACTCGATCAGGGCTTTTTGGTTGTTGGTGTTCCTGAACATTCCACATGCCCACTTGGCGGCGGCGGAAATGCAGCGATCCAGGGTGTCGAGGGACTTTTGGGTGATGCAGTACGGGTGAAACGTGTCTGCGCCGTATAGCAGGCTGGGAAGCACTACTGCTTTGACTAGTTTGAGGGCCATGGCCGGGTTTAGACCTTTCCCTCCGGATGAGAGTCTCGAAATATTGTGGAGGGCTGCCTGGGCGTTCCTGACCCGGTGCTGGCAGTGTTGGAGGACTCCTTCGGTCTCGTGGAGCATGATGCCGAGGTATGTTACAGTCGGACTGTGTTCGAACCTTTGGCCTTGAATTGTTATGGTTGGGAGGTTCTTTTCGCTTCCTGGGCTGACGTGTTGGAACTCCATTTTCCCCTCGGATAGTGATAGCTTTAGGCTGTCCAGCCTGCTGTTCATCTGTTCCTCAAAGAAAGTTTCCAGTTCCTTCGTGCTTTTTTCATATGTGTCTCCTTCGGCCATGATACAGAGGTCATCTACGTACATGTACATTTTCAATGCCCCGCTGTCCCTTGTTAGCCCTGCGACATATATATTAAAAAGTAGGGGGGAAATAGGCGATCCTTGGGGTACTCCCGTCTGGATTTTCCTGAATGCCGATTTTGCTCCCCTGTTCGAGAAAGCCAGTTGTCTATTGGTGAGGAAGGATGCGATCCAATTGCTGATGTACTTGGGTGTTCCTTTTTCGGCCAGTATTTTGAGGAGCTGGTGCTTGTTTACCCTATCAAAGCCTTTTTCTAGGTCGACGAAGAGCAGGGAGACTTTCTTTCCTCTGTTCTTGGCGTCTCTTATGTCGTGTTTTAGTGCGTTGACTGCGTCGATTGTGGATCTCCCAGGAAGGGCTCCGTACTGGTTTTTGTTTATTAAGTCGTTGTCGACGGCGTGCTGGGACAGTCAGAGAGCTACTATTTTCTCCAGGACTTTGGCTAGGGTGTCTATTAGGAAGATGCACCTGTAGGCGTTGGGGGATCTGTAGTCTGGTTTTTTGGGTTTGGGGATCGCGATCCCCAGGGTTTTCTTGAAAGTTGCGGGGTGCACTCCGTGGACCAGGAGAGGGTTCAGGAGCATGGGGAGGATTTCCGGCAGGGTTCTGTGTAACGATTTCCAGAGGTTATACTGTATTTCGTCGGGCCCTGGGGCGGTGGTGTTTGCCGTGTCTTTCAGGGCGAAGGCTACCTCCTCTGGGGTGATCTCGTTTTGGCAGTCTGAAGTCTTGAGCGATGGGACCGGGGGGTCATTCGGTTCTTCGGGGAAGTAGTGGTCTATGAGCGCCTGTGCTTTTTGGTCTGGGGTTTCCGCGCCGTTTACTGGGGGTAGGGGGTAGTCTCTGGCTAGTCTGGTGTACCTGAGGGCCGTCCACAGGTCTTTTAGGCTGACTTCTTTGAGGAATTCGTTCCAATGGTTCTTTTTGGTGTCGTATAGCAGTTTTTTGTAGGCTTTCTTCTTTTCTCTATATTCTTCCTGTTTTGGTTCGCTGTTCTTGTAGGCCTTGGCTGTGTACCTTGCCTGTGTCATTTCCTTTCTTGCTGCGGTGAGCTCTTTGGTCCACCAGGCTTTGGCTTTGTCTTTGATGGTTCTCATGGGGAGGGCGTTGTTCTCTTTTATGGTCTTGAGGAGGTGATCTTTGTTGGTTTCTAGCCATCCGTCTGGGTTTTCTGGGTTGAAGGCGGTGGGCTTCCAATTTTCTACGTTGGTTTTTATCTTTTCCCAATCTGCCTTTGCGTAGTCGAGGCAGACCCTTTTTCTTTTGGTGCTCCCTGGCTTCGAGAGGGTGATGGCGATGACTTCGTAGTCGCTGTTTGTCTGGCAGTCGTCGGGGCATATTTGCCCGTCTATTTGCCATTCTGTTGCCATGGGCGAGAGGAGGGCGAGGTCGATGGTGGTGTCTTGTTGTTTCTGTTTTGGAGAGCCGATCCTGGTCGGGGTGTCCGGGTCGTTCAGCAGGTAGTATCCTTGTTCGCACGCTTTGTCTACCATTGGTTCAGCTCTTTCAGTTTCGTGTCGGTCGGTGGGGCTCCACCAAGGGTGGTGGAGATTGAAGTCTCCTATTACTAGGTTTTCGTTTGGGGTGAAAACTTCGTCCCATTCCTGGTCTTGTCTTCGAGTGGCCGGGGGTAGGTAGAGGTTGGTGATGTCTAGGTAGTTGTGTTTGTTGGTGAAGAGTCGGATGACCTGTTCGTCTCCTGCTTTGTTTCTGATCGGGAACGGATTAATTTTGGAGCTTTTGCTGACGTACAAGGTGACTCTTGATCTTGTGCTTTGGCTTGGGGGTGGAAGCTTCCATGGGACGGGGGCATGTTGTTGAAGGTGGGCGGTTCTTGAATTGCGACGACGTTTGCTTTGTTCTGGACTGCTGTATTCATTAAGGATTGAAAGTTTGCCTGTGATCTTTGGCAATTGTGTTGGAGTATTGTAAAGACTGGATGTGGGTCTATCCCCCACTTTATGTTTTCCTGTTTGATGTTCTCCATTTACAGTTCTTCTTCCATGTTATTACTGATCTGTTCGATCCAGTTTTCCCTTCTTTCCTTCATTTCCCTGGCGAAGTTGTCGAGGACTTCTAGTCTTTTGGGGCAGTTTCTGTCTGTTGCTCTGTGTTCTTGTCCGCAGTTTGCACAGCATAGGGGGAAGTGTTCGCATGGCCCAAACATTCCGCAGCTGGGTCTTGGGCATTTGTGGTCTTTGATCGCGTGCCATAGGAAGAGTTTTTGGTCGTGTTTGTTACCGCATGCGCTGCAGTTTTTCTTTTCTTCTTTGCAGGCGACACTGGGGTGTCCGAATTTGAAGCATTTGTAGCACTGTGTTGTGGGGGTCATTCTCCAGGATCTTGCGACTTTGCACACCTTGTTGAAGATCGTGACCTGTTTGCCTAGGTTCGAGATTTGTTCTTCCGGGATTCTAATGGCTACTGTTGCGTATGCTCCCTTTGAGTTGTTCTGGTCTCTTGCTTCTTTGGGTTTGAGGTATCTTGCTGCTGAGATTTCCACGTCGGCGACGTAGGACAGTTCCGTTCTGAGGTTATGCACTGGGATTTCTCCCAGGGGGGCCGTGGGGACTGAGTGTAGGATGAGCTCTGCTGTGGAGGCTGCGACTCTGAAGCCTTCTCTTTCTAGGTTTGGGTTGGTGGTCGCTTTTGTTACGAAATTGAAGTCGTCAGTGTACTTGATGAGGCTGTTTGCTGGGATGTGGGGGGGGGTCATGATTATGATGGTGGATTTGTGGTTGACGCGGACTGAGATATTTCTGAGTTCGATCGGGGCTCCTTTTTCTTTCAGCACCCTTATGTATTCTTCCCTAAGTTTGTCTGGGTTGGCGTTTGCTGTGGTCGGGGTGACAATTTCGGCCAGGGGGGAGTGCAACTCCCTTCTTTGTACTGGGTATGTCTTTCTTTCTCCCCTGGGTTTCAACTGTCCCAGGGCTTTTTCACCCTCTTAGCGGGGGTTGGCTGCTGGGGTGTTGGCTGCTGCTATTTAGGCCCAGTTTGGTCTGGAGGCCTCTTCTGCTGTGCTATCCGTGGCCTGGGTGGACTTTGGGGACTCGTTTTTCGTTGGTGCCCTTGGGGGGGGGTGGCTTTTTGGGAGGGGGATTGCTGGGGGGGTAGGCTTGGGCGGGTTTGGTTGTTCCGGGTTGGTTCGTCCCTGGGGTCTGCGGTCGTTGGTGTTAGTAGTCTGTGGGGGGGGGGGTCGAGCGATGGCCGATTTTCTAAGTTGTGCGAGTTCTCCTCCTTGGATTGTCATTTGGTTTTTTAGTTCTAGGATGGTTCTTTTGAGGGCGGAGTTTTCGTCATGTATGAGATCGAGTTTACGCCAGATGTGATTGAGGGCTGATCCGAGGGCTCCGAAGGCTTCTCCGGTTTTGATTTGTGCATTGTGTTCGTCATCGTCGTCGAAGAGGTATTGGAATGTCTTGCCTTGTCTGTCTGTCATCATTCTTGCTAGCTCGTAGCGATTGGTTTGTGGGATTGGGGAGAGGGTGGGCCTGGGGGTTTCAATCATTTTTCTTTTTCCCTTTTCTTCGTATGGGATCGCTGTATAGTTCGAGTCGTCGCTGGAGTCACTTCCGGCATGCATCGACTTGTTAGTAGAGACGGAGGTGCTGCGGGATCTAGGGTTTGCGAAGGTGGTGTGCGAGTCTCTAGACAGTTGTCTGAAGAGATCTTCTACTGAGAGCTGTCTTTTGGTTGGCGGTGATTCTGGGTCATATGATTGAGTTTGGGTTGGTTGGTAGTCCGAGAGTATTTCCATGGCTTCGGCTGTGTTTTGGTGGAGTGGGGGGGTGGGAGACACATGGGTGATCTGGGTCGGGGGTGATCCTGGCAGGGCGAACTCGAATTCGACCCTGTTGTTGGGTTGTGCGGGTGCTGCGTTTTCTTGGTGAGCTTGTTCCATGATGGTGGTGTGCCCCGTGGACTGGGTGTTGGCGGTGGTGGCTTGCGAGCCTCTAAGCGAGAGCGGGTTCTGTTCGGTGAGCTGCCGAACATGAAGATGATGATGATGATGATTATTCATTTCTATTTTGGTAGCTACTCTACTTCTTCTATAACTACCTAGGCCGTCCGCATGCAGTCTATGACTATGGCGTATCACCTATTTCTCCCCTAAACAGAAACGAAAAAAAAGAAACCACGAGATCAAAAAACGTCCCCAAGAACCTACACGATAGACATAACAACAGGCTTGAGACAGAAAATAGCTCTTCACTAAAATCCCCCAAGGTTAAATCACTGATTATCCTCCTCGGAACTACCGCGCAAGTTAAAAGAAAGTACAGAAAACAAAAGAATGTATGGTCCGTCTCCTCCACTCAAAGACTACCTACACTAGCTTCGGGCGACAAGGAGACTTTTCAGTGTTGTGTTGGCGCCGGCGAGCACAGTCGCGCGAGCTAAGCAAGCCGGCAATGTAGCGATCGGAAAGGTTTGTGTTGTTTGTGGTCGGGTATTCTGCGGGCGGGGAATACGTCGACCTTTTGGTTTTGTTTGTGTTGTATTAGCTGCCCGTCTTCTTGGATGGTCTTGTGCTGGGGCCGTGAGGGGCGCTGTGGTATTGATGCGACCGAGGGAGAGGTCGCGAAGTTGTCTTGTGCGAACGCTCCGGGGGGCCTGGGCACCCCTCCTAGGAGCTCTGAGAGCGTTGCGTTGAGGTTTTGCATGGTCGGAGGCTCGCCAAGCGATCCTGGAGCAACAGTACGATCTTGTGTTGCAACCTCCACGAGGAGACCGATCGTGGGTGTCCGCTTACCGTCTCGCTTAACACGGTCGGGTGTCGGACAAGGGAAGTGTGTGACGACGATGTATCTCTGGTATCGCCGCGGGAGAAATGTCTCGCTAGGCCGTGGGTTGCACGGTCGGGAAGGTGTGGGATGTCTGGAGCATCTGAAAGGTGATCATCATGTGCTGCAACAAACTAAAAGGCCAGCCCGGGTGCGGGCCAGCGAGGAGGATCTTCACCCTAAGGTAGGGGGTATGTCGAGATTCTTGAGAAGCCTGTGCCGAACATGAAGATGATGATGATGATGATTTTTCATTTCGTTTCGGTAAACTACTCTACTTCTTCTATAGCCTACCCGGGCCGTCCGCATAAAGTCCTCGACTATGGCGTGTCACCCGTTCTCCTCCAAACGAAATGAACAAAAGAAAAGACAAAGGAAAAAGTATCACAATCTAACCATACGATCAGGTGCACCCCGTCGCAGGACAAAGCGGAAAAATATGTAAGCGAGAAAAACAAACAAGAAACGGCGAAGACCCTCCTACTCCTCTCCGGCGAGGCGAACCTTACAACAACCGGTAGACTACAAGGTAACAGTATATACAAATCGCAAAAGAAAAGGAACTACGAAAAGAACAAGCCAGAAGAAACCCAACATAGAGAAACAGTTACCGAGCACAAATAAGAGAAATGTCCTTAAGCAAGGAAAAAGGCCGAGGGGGGGAACTAGGATTCCATCGACTCGGCACCGGCGGCGTGGAGGTCGTCTACCCTTTGGTTCCTCTGGGCCAAGGCTTGGAGGTAGTCGGGGCAGGCGGGGTCGTTGGCGGGGTGGGGGGCGAGGCAGTTGGCGCACTTGAACACCGTATGGTCGCAAGCCCTACCTT
>JABYPW010001698.1:0-14134 GCA_016880775.1 Phymatotrichopsis omnivora
TTTTTTTTTTTTTTTTTTTTTTTTTTTTTAGTATTCCACCTTTTGCCCGACAGGCCAAAAACCTAGAAAAGCCAAAGATAATCCGAGTGATAACACCGTGAAGTGTGGGGGGTAGTTAGCGAGGACGGGAAGAAGGGTAGCGGGAAGCAACTTCGACGCGGGAAAATGGGAAAAAAAAAAAAAAAAAAAAAAAAGGTCGGAGATACAACGGTGGAGGTGCCGGTGTGAGGATCGTGCGAAGCGACTAGGCAAATTATTTTCTCCGCGTCAGGTAAGGAATCAGAAGGTCAAAAAGACGTCCTTTCTGGCGATCAGAAAAAAAAAAAAAAAAAAAACGATAATCAAAAAATAACCGGTGGCCGCTCTGGGAAGGGGAGAGAGAAAGCAGCGAAACGTTTTGCTCGGTCAAGAAGAGAGGTGTGGGGATCTTGCTTGCTGCTTTGCACATCCTGCAACTACCGCTAAGCTTGGAAAAGATTAGCGGTAGCGGCTGTCAAGTGTGCTTGGCGGTCCTTGGAGCAAGCCTTGGCGAGTCTTCGTGAGTGTTCGTCAAGCCTTCGTGGGCCGGTGTGAATTTGCCCTTTTTCATGGTGCCATTGCGCTGCTAGACACACTGGATCTGTGTCGCAAGCGACAAACGCTTCTGAATCATGCATAATCACTCGAGGGGAGGGCTCTTCGCCCCACAAACTAAATAAAGTATATCCAAATGTATGTGCAAAATTCCACAAAATTCCCTGCCCCTGAGGGATATCATCCGGAAATAAACTCAAAAATAAAGCTCAAAAACGCCTATGATCACTATCCATCACTCGTCTACTGGCGCATGGCGGTGACCTCGGCCCGAAGTCGGTATTTTCCGGCGGCATCCAGGGGTGAAGAAATAAAAAAAAAAAAACACTTTCGGATTGATCTCGACGCTAATAAGTGATCGGAGGGAAAAGAATCTTTTTCGATGCAAGGTTATAACCACCGATCTAATACCCGGTAATAGAAAAGATTGCCAGCTCCCCCTGGTTGCATCCCCTTGTTGGACGATTTTCTAGGTCAGATGTCAATGGCGTGCAAGGTTATGTAAAATGTCAATCGCTATTACCACCGGTATTACCATGGTAAATCTGCTCATCCAGAGTCACGGAGAAGAATAGGGGTCGATATGGTGCCGACGTGTTTCGGAAGGGAGATGGTCGATGGGACAGAAAAAGATTGGTAGATTCATATGTATCTGTGACTGAGACTTTTTTTTTTTTTTTTTTTTTCCTTTGTTGCCTGTCATATGCAGGTTTACTGGATTAAGCTTGCTAGTTTCTTCCCAGACCTGTCGTTGCGTTCAGAAATGTTTGCGATTCGTTAGTGGTGAACACGTCTCACAAAAGTCTTTTCGATTACACGAACGTTCCGTTATTTCTTGGAAGGGCAGGGCAGGAAGGAACACGATATCGTCGACCGCGGACATAAATTACAATACATATATTTTCAGCCTTTGTCGTCACTTCTGCAAAGCCTATGCGTCGTGTACTACCAAGGTGTTTCTTCGGCGTCTTTATATTACAGCATGATCGTGTCGTTTCAGCGGACTCCTAGGAATACACTACTTCAACACTACGGATCGTCCGCGCTAGGGACTTTGTACTATACTATTTCCTGTTACCTCAATCTTTAAAGATGCGAATTTAACAGTTCTACGATCGCCCCGAATACATAGGATAGACCTATCCGCCGAGACGAGAATAGGGTATTCTCCAGAAACTCTTCTTCCTTCCACATTGTTAGCTCTAATCGCAAAAACTTTCAAACGCGAGAGGCCTGCAGAGATAGACCACCGCATACCAAGAATTTCTCATCAGTTCCGTACAGCTTGGCGCATCACGTACTAGCACATGCACTCCTGTGGCATCGCCAGTGCTTTTCTGCCTTATATCCCCGATGTACACGACGGTTGGAAATCCTTCAGCGTATTCTCAGAAAAGCACTGCGTCAGATCACCGAGACTATACGAACCCCTATCATTGACTCATTCGAACCGCACCCAACTTCAAACCTGGCAGCGACACTCTCTCATTCACAAACTTACATCCAACGGGCGAGGGAAATTAAACTTAGTCTCTGGGTCGCATTTGATCACCACATACCCACCCTCTCCCCTTATGTTATAGTCTTGTGACCTCTTCCTTCTTCCTTTGAATTATCTCCCTCCTTCTCACCCCAACGCTCAGGCTTCTCAACGATCTCAAAGCTCCGGCCCAGATCAGAGCCTTTGGACCAATCCGCGGTCGGTAAACCCTTCTCTGGCTGGCATAGATCATATGGGCTGCTGTGAGTCTTTCCTGATTGTATCTTTCTACGCTCGATAAATGGATTTGTCGGTGGTAATTGGAAGAAAAGCTTGAGCCTCCTACGCCGGGAAAATGAGTCGTTTCACCTATTTTTTTTTCTCCTTTACGTATGAATCTATCCTATACCAAGATTATTCTGACCCCTTCGAAGTATAAAAGTATAGAGCACACTTGAGAGATCCAGTCTAGATAGTACATTTATTTCAATCAACTTATTCTTCTAAGACCAGATCACCCGTCTCGAATGTATGAAGCATCTAGTTCGAACCTGGACTGACCTCAATTACTCGGCCTCGGATTCGAAGGACTGGAGGCCGTTGAAAAAAGTCTAACAACACTACACTCGGCCTGCCAGTTGCCCACAAACCGTCTTGGCGTTGGGGGATTTTTCGCCGATCCACATTGAGACGAAGATAATAGCCAACGTGAAACGCTCGTTCAATTCATTCACCTAATATGCATCATAGGCTTCGCTCACCTTATCCATCATTTCATCGACCAATTCACCGACCTTACCGGCCTCATACCTTATTTCGATCCGCCTAAATGGCAAGTAGCTCAAACTTAAGGACTGGGGGCGACGCCATCCGCAAATCTGAGTATACCGACATGGTTTCCCTTCAGCCTGGAATGCACAAAAATTTGAATGCCAAAAGACTTCAAAGACTTTCTATGAAGTCAGGGGTCAAGACAATCATAATGGTATGTTAAAAGTCGAAGATGGAGTCTGCGTAAGCTCCTTGGAAGACGGGTACGACGACAAGAAGGTTTCCGCTTAAGTAGTTAAGAAAACTATAGAAGCCAAAAATAGGAAGAATAAATACCGCACCATATTCAAACTTTTATGCGTAATGCAGTGACCCCGCGAAGGTTCAAGCATCGCTTCTAAGCCAGAGTATTCTAACCTTATACCCTGCGCTCTAACGCTAAAAAATGCCTTCGAACAAAGTGGAGACTGTCCTATTTCACCCCCTATCCCAGACCCAAACCTCAATTCAACTTCGATCGCCAACGATCCCTGATTCTCTCCTGGCTTCGTATCCAAGTGAATTACGTACTTGAGCCACCCAACAGCTTAGCGCATCACAACTAAAAAAAGACTTCAAGCATAAATCAGTATATGTCATGGACCCTAGAATAAACCTTAACTCAATTCCCACATCCCTTTACTTCTCGATGAAGGCTCTCGTTTCTTAGAATTAGTAGTAGCTTCTGGAATATGCGACTTGTAGATGAATTCGCTTAACTTGGTCCGGCTCGGATGTCATATAATCGTTAATAAGCTTCAATCTTGACATTTCAAACAGCTAGAGATGCTACCATACCTCACATAAATCTGCTGTGTTCCAAAATTGTCAGCTTAGAGCATTAAGCTGCTGGCAGAAGTACATTTTTAATGTATATTTAATTGGAAATAAGTTTCAACTTAAATTTAGACACATTTTTTCTTAATTTTTCAGAATCTGGATCGAGCGACTCATGAGATATCACTCGACTACCACAGCCCATCGCTATCGTTTATACCTAGTTTATGTGAATGTTTGCTAATTTTCAGCGGACTTTCGGAAGATATTGCGCCAGAAGATCAAAATTCTATGTACATACTGCATTGAGTCGTTCGAATTGGCTACAGCTTCAAACCCGCTTCCTCGTCTACAAGTTCGAATCAAACACGTGAAAGAGATTGAACTCGATCACGAAGTCTCAAAGGGATTTGCTGTATATCGAGATTTCGTGACCCCTTTGTCCCCTCCGAATTCAACGCTTAATTCGACACACTTGTCTATGAACCCGTTTGACGTTTGGGGATTTCCCCGATTCATCGATATCGCAAGCGCCTGAATATAATTAACGCGAAACCTGCATCTCGACAGGGCTTCATTCAATTCACGCACCTGCTCTTATTTGTTTCTCATCTTCCCCAATCTCTCCATCCCGGGCCCAACAAGCCGAAGTACATAAAGTTCAAACTTAAACCCTCTCCATGTTCGTCACACACGTCAATCTCATACCGGTGGACCTGATGGGTGAAATTGTAAGCCTCGCTCCAAATAGAAAGTGAGAGAAATGGGTTTATATAAGCAAGAAATTATAAGCGTTTAGAATACTTCGGCCTGACACCCAGAAAACAGTTGAGAAGGGTTCGTTTCACACTCTATCGCAGGCCCAATCTTTAAATCCAACAACGAATTCAAACGAACTCTGATTCTCGAGATTTCACGAAGCTTCTCCCGCAAGCTCCACTTCAACCTACAGTACTTCATCCGCGTTACATGTTAGTCCGCCCCGTGTCTAATGATACTTTAGAATCACACATGTATTCCGCGGACCCTGGAGCAAACGTTAACCCAAATCCGCTGGTTTTACGTTTCTTGACAGAAAGCTCCAATTCCCAAAAATCAACCATCGGTTCAGGAACCCTCGCTCACACACGTGCTTAACCTTGGCATCTCGAGTAAGCTTCATATAATCCTTGCATAAAAAAGACTTATAATCCACCTCCATGCCCCATCTGGATTTACCATCTCCCCAGCTTACCCACTTGGAGCGTTAAACTTTTTCGAAACTGGGTTGAGCGCCTCGTGCCATATCACTCGAGCACTGCACACGTACAGCCCATCACTACCTGCGGAAACAAGCGTTGGCGCCTAGTCTCGCCATAGTTTTCTACCTTTTCCTGAACTTTCCGGCATAGTGTATCTGCGATACTCGATCCACATCTCGTGAATACTCTACAGAAAAACGAAAACAAACAAATAAATCTTGGAACACTGACCCGAGCCAACCCAAAGCTCAATGCAAAACTCAAGAGTCAATTCCTGCCGATTTTTTGCCTCTCAACGGAAATTTCACGCACTCAAAATCCGCCGTAACCTGCGAAGTCTTGTACTCGTAAATGTATGCACTTAGTTTTTATAATTAATTTATTTTCGGGTGGCTCGAATAAGCTCAAGTTCCTACATAGAAGGAGTCGCAATCCATTTTATATAGCGTTCATAATGCATCAGAATCAATCTACCACCTTTTTCAATTAATCCAATCAGCATTGATACTACCACCGGAAGAAAACTTAATTATTCTATAGACTCGAGTAAACAGGATCGAGTGAGTATAAACTAGTGGCATATGCTTCTTGTTTGCAAACCACTCCAAAAGAAGCCATCATCATCGCCACCATCGTCATCATGGATTGAGCGACATGCGATATCACTCGATCACTATCCGGCCCATCGCCACCGCATGCCCCCGGCCCACCCGAAAGTGTGCACTCCTTCAAAGGATACTTAGAATACTGTATAGATCCAATACCTAAATTTTATGCCTCTCTAGCATTGAGTCCTTGAATTGCTCTTAACTTTAAGACCAGCGATGGTATTTTCAAAATTTCCTCGTTCGCAAGCTTGCATCCAACACGTGCGAATGATTAAGTCGCATAGGTATTTATGTACATGTATGTCACTCTCTCACTATACATCGAAGTTTCATGACCCCTCCCCTTCTCCGCTTTGCCTCGTAATATTGCAATCCTCGGTCTACCCTTCCACGAGCCGTCTTGGTGCTCGAGAAATTTTTCCGCCGATTCATCACAATACAGCAATATTCAAATACTCCACGGAGCGTGCATCGAGAAGGCGCTACCGAGTTCACTCACCAGCCATGGACCTTATCCAATGACTCGTATCTTTTCAGAAAAGCCAGCGTATTGTAAAAAGTTCAAACTTAGACCGCCTCATCATGTTCGTCACCCTCGTCGATCGATTCGTCAGCATTAAATCTCATCATCCTCATCAACTCTGTCAACTTCGTCACCTTTATCAACTTCATCAACTTCATCACCATAACTTTATACCACAAGTCTCAAACCGAAGGCCGGATTTCGGGAGGCCCCACACGTCGGAATATAATGAGATCAAGAGACTGATTGTAAGGAAATCAAGATGGCATTTTGATGAATGAAAGTGTTAGAGCCTGCGTAAGCTCTTTGTGGCAGAAACGCGGAGAAGAGAGAAGAAGAAGAAAAAAAAAAAAAAAAGGTCTATTTTAAACAAGGAAATATTGTAGAACCTAGAAAATACAGAATAAATACCGCATCCTACATATTTAATCCGCTTGCGTAATGGCCTTGTGGAAATTCAAGTATCATATACACATCATCTTAACGCTGGATCCTTCAGCCCTATACCCTAAAGCTAAAATTATAAATATGCATGTAAATTTGCATATATATATATAAATCCCTCCAGGAGACTACAACCCAGAGTAGTTTCCTTGTAGATTTAATTGGAGTGTTCATATTGATTCTAGCTGAATTCACCCAGATTTAATCCGATTCTACATAATCATTACCGCCAAGACCCAAGTAAACATGATGCCACGAACGGCCATTACGTTTGCTCCGGAAACCTGATAGGAGCAGTATTCATTTCACAACAAGGGGTTTGACCATGACTTAACCTACTAAATGCTGTTATTGAGCATAAAATTCAAAGGCGTGATGGCTCACAGTTTCTTTTTTTGCATCAGAGAGTTCAGAAACTCCAGTGCTGCGAAATTCACAGGTCTGAGAAGTTTATGAGGGTTTGTGACGAACAGATAATGTAATAAACGCATTGTTGCCATTTCCAGGCTAACTCCGGACCTTTTACTATTACTCTCGACAATCCTAAAAGCGCCTCTACATATTGACATCTGGAAAAGCTTCGTCCACCTAGATCCATATAAAAAAAAAAAAAACAGATTTAGGCTTTAATTCAACGCCAATTTCAACAAGCTAGTTTACACTACAACTAAAAATATCTCCGAGGAGAAGACCGCACGTGCTTCATAGACCCTGGAACAAACTCCGACATAGCTCCATTACGGTTAGTACTTCCTGGCAGAAATCTCTAATTCTTTACGCTAGCCACCCCCTCCAGAGCTTCCTACCTCGGGTCGGGTATACAATTGATCAGAGATCACGTGAGCATATGTTTTCAACCAATTCACTGATAATAGCCTCGAAAAATAAACCTACCGAGAACAAGATATTTCTAGGACTAGCTAAAGTGACTCACGCGATAAGTTATCACTCGATCCCTAGATCACCAATCACCCCACAACTCACCCCTTTCTCTTCCTTAAAAAGAAAAGTACAAACCAAACCTTAAATCCATATCTTATCGAGTTAATTTTATATAATAAACATTAGCAACTCCCGATTCCACTCTGTCCACTTTAAGCACAAAATTACCGTTAACAGCTAACCTTAATCGTTTTTTTTTTTTTGTTTTTTTTTGTTTTTTTTTGAAAATCGAATTGAAGAATTCATGAAACATACCTCGATTACTACTTTTTCCACTGGCATCACCACCTCCGCAAATAAAATGAAATAAAATAAAAACAGCATACAATTTTGAACATTGAGCCTCGTAGACTAGACCAGCGGTGCCTCTCTCATTACATTTGATTCTGAACTCTCCCGAACACAACAAAAATACAAATAATGTTTTAAGACCTGTCCCGAACCAATCCAAAACTCAAGAGTCAACTTAAATCCCTGCAATAAAAACACAATTTATAACCTACCAGAAAAGGTTCCATACTCCATCCAAATCCGTCATCTCAATTCATTTACTTTTAGAATTGATACTTGCTCTGGAAGTTAACCGTAACTTCGCAAACTGAATTGGAAACTTCACTCGGTATCACTCGATCTCTCGCACCACAACAGATCTGCGCCGTACGTGAATACATTTTGATGTCGACAAAGTTTGTATCGCATGGATTAATATTGCGAAATAATTCTCGCTTCGTTGGAAACACTCGGAGGATACGGTAAGTCGAATATACTGATGTGTGAGAGTTAATTTCCGAGTGTTGGTTTTCCGAGAAAGGGAGGGTGCGGGTTGCTAAGTAGGTAGGAAGGCTAGGGGGGCTTGGGGTTGTTGCATGCATGCTTTATTTGTTGCTTTCCGTACGTTTGTATGGTTATTAGAGTCTTTGGTTTGTATTCTGAGTTTTCGTTCGTTGTGTTTTCTCCTTGTTCGTATTGGGAGGTTTTCTATATAGATGGGGGAGATCTTCTTTATAGAGGGGAGGCTTTCCCGTAGAGAGAGGGAAACAATACATCTACTTTCTATCCCCTGTCGAGCTTTTGTACCTTTTATGATGTAATTGGATAGTTGAGTGTTTAAAATGCGGAAGATCTGGAACGGTTGCGTCGCCGGCAGCAAATACAATGTCTGCATATCATAGCAAATTTCGCAAGCTGTGTATTGTACATGTGTACACTAAACCTTCTGGGCGCCGTGAATGAATATATTCGGAGCATAATGTTGTGGCATCGTGAATGCGTATTTTTGGAGTATATTGTGATGCATGATGTATGTTTAGGCCCACGTAACTACTTAGAAAGTGTGCTGTACTTGATACTCCATGTATTGACCAATTAGTCAATGGATTCCGGCTTAATAAAGAGTCGACTGAATTGCCCATCTTCCACGACGTTGCGGCAAAAATGTCACATGTTCTCTTCATTGGATAACGGACAAAAATACAGTCAACCGACAGAGCTGCTTCCCGTGTGGCGAAACTTCCTGAATGCTACGTCAAAACTTGTGCTTTTATTTTTCTACACTCTACATGAGAACTTAACGCGAAATAGGCCTTGCCCTTCGCTGGAGAACAGTATGCAACACTCTCGTGTTGCACTCTTTCTCAAGGACATCCAGTGTTCCCAAGAGGCCAGGCTGGCCTACAGGCTAGACAGGCCAATGATTCGCCGGCAGGCGCCTGCCAATATTTCCATTAAGCCCCCCCATGCGTATAAGGGGTTAGAAATTTTTGCTGTTAGTGTCGAAGTTACCCGATACAGAACTTCATCGGCAGTGATATTAATGATTGATTTCTCCTATTTTCTATAACAATATAGAAATAACACAATTGAAGTTCGAAAATCTGGATTTCCGATAGGCGTAACTTAGGAGATGATATCATCGAAGCTATCGAATGTCTTGAATCATGGGAAAAAGAAAGGCTTGTGCCGAACAAGGACATCATTCAGATGGAAAGGATGCTTAAAGATCTTTAGGAACGCGCAGCGGTTCTTGTGAAAAATGATTAGCATATTTGCTGGGGCCGGGGAAGCCGAAGGAATGTAGAGGCGGCCGCTGAATGCGCTTTTTTTTCCTTCCCCCTTTATTCATCTTTGTATATAATATTATGTCTTTTAATTGCAGCCATTTGATACGAAAAGTAACCAAGCCCTCTTTGCATGTTTAACTGCTATATTTCACAATTATTCTCAGAATCTGTATGGCCTATAAGCCCGGCCTACAGGCGCCCAGGCCGTTACGAAAAAGGCCTACGCTAAGGTGGGCCAGGCCGGGTCGAAGTCTCCAACGGCCCGGCCTATTGGGAACACTGAGGACATCCATCGTTCGTTGTTCCTTTCTTTTCACGGATACCTCCCTCCTCTTCTATTCTTCATCGTCGATATATTCCAACTCTCATTCGGCACTCTTCCGAGCGACTACAGCCTTTCCTTACAACGTGCCTCAACATGAACATTTGAAAATATTCCAAAATTATATTATTTGAAGCTGTGTTAACCCTCATGGCTTAAACCTACAAACTCGTCAGTTGTCATATTATGCCTTGTCTTCTTCAACGGAACAAGCATCAAAACAAAACAAAATATCAGTTCTCCAAGGTGAAAAGGTAAATTTGTTTCTTCAGCGCGTAGCTCAGGAAGAACACAGCGAATATTGGTGATCATCACGAAAGACCAGAGCATTTTTTTCCCCCAAACTCCATTCCACAAGGCTGCTCCTTACCTAAATATTAAAAATTTTGCACGATAGCGCGTTAGAGCACAGTAAAATCCTATATTAAACTTTCTAAATTGTTAGTATTAATCTAGGAAAAGTACGCGTATAAGCATAAGTAAAGGTAAAGAAAAGCGTCGCGTCAGGCTCATTAAATCAGATGTTTTGATATGTGTTCATATAGGGTTTCCCCATTTCACACAGTGTGAATATTAAAGGATCATCCTTTCGACGAGGAAGAAGATAACAGAAATACTTGAAAAGAATAAAGTAAACGTACCATTAATTTTCTCTGAGTTTAAATCAATCCATCGTATAGCTCTGTCCTCCTATGCCCGAGTTAGCCTCTCGAGCCTATAATCTAATACCGAAACATCACAAAAGTGATAAAACGGATCCATCAGTTGACGAAGTCTCAACAAGTGCCCCCTCCCAGCAACCCCTGTTTGTACATGGTGGGGCCACGGCTACCGTTCCACGGTGAGAGGAGAGCCTGTTCTGCCCGCCCGGTCGTTCAAAATTCTTCATCTGATCCCGCTGGTTCCTTGCCCAAGAAAACAAAAGGAGTAGATACTTAACGCATTCCATATCGTTAGCCGAGGTGCAAAGATCAGAACATGGAATTGTATTGAAGAGCAGGAAATAATCAAAAGGGAATGTATCGCAAGTCAGACAAGGCTGAAACTTGATAAAAGACAGTGTTCGACAAAGTAATTCCGCAGGAGCATAGCATAATGCGTGTCGATTGCATCATCACCCGAGCGATACATTTTCCTCCGTACACAACCAACAAGGAAAAACTTCACCAACCTTACCATTAGCAGCTAACACTGCCACCATCGATCACATCAAGGCGGCGCCGGAAGAGGGTGAAGTGTCTGTAGAGAAAAACTCAATTAGCGTCTATTTAACCGAATGCTTTGCTGGCGAATAAACTGCACAAGACACCGAAGAGGGATGGGATCAGATTAATTCTAGAGCAAGATTTTTTTTAATCCTCACTGTTCATAGGAGTTGGATTGTTCGTGGTAAAAACGGTTTCATCACTTGAAGCCCTCGTCGCCCACATACTCACGAAAGGTGCAAAATTTTGGGAGGAGATAGGAATAGCCTACCATTGCCGCTGAATTTCCCTGCAATCCACCACGTCGGCAGCCGAGGTGCCAATCGTTGAGGGACAGAGAGGCTGTGGACGAAGGTGTCGGACGTTTGTTGGTTGGGAAGGAAAAAAAGAAGGGAAAAAGCGCCTGCTCGGAGGCGCGAGAAAAGGACTTCCTCATTCGCCGACCGTTTCCTAGAGCATCAGGGTTGGCGGGGCTCAACCCTCGTTCTCGTAACCCTAAGCTTGCGGGCTAGGATGTAGATATAGGTACATGTACATAAATGTACTCGACGCAGAATACTATGCTATATGCACTTAAAGTATATGTTAAGTACATGTACTCTTACTTTTTCTCGTTTGTGGGTGGGGGAGAAAAATATGTATAGTACGCTTAGCGCCTAAGATTGCTGGTCTTGTATTCTGCAAGACACTGCGCAACGATGTTGCATCGGCGCGGCTGTGCTAGTTAGCGCGACGTGCTCCTGTGGCGGCGCGTCTCATGCGCCAGTCCCAAACAGCCCCTAGCTTCGCTCGCCACTCTGCACACGTGATTCCTCAGCTCGCAACCACAGAGTATTTAATAATGCTTCATCTGTCTCCCCCACCCTCTTCCTGAATCATTGTGAAGCTCAGTCTTCAAATCTCCACTTACTACAAAAACTCCTCCTTCAAAACTCGCAGCCATGGCGGCTGGGGTACCCGCACCCCTCCGTTTCCTACGGTAAATCCTCTTTTCTCCTGCTTGGATCGTAATTCCGAGAGCTCGGAGTTACTAACATGCGGCTTCCAGGACTGCGCTCCAAAAGGGGTTATCGCTCTTCAAAAGCAAGGTCCCCACACCGCAGCACGCCTCAAAGGCCCTTGAGCTAGCATACGCCCGTACCCCCGCCCAGAACACCAGCCTCCCGCCTGCACTTCGCTTCAAGGTTGGGAAGAGATGGTACACGACAACCATCAAAGGCATCTTCCGCTCCACCAATACACCTTCAAGCTCCAATACTCCTATACGTTCGGCCGTTGGCAGAATCACCACTACTTCTCCCTTCGCTACCACTCTCCGACCTAAGCTTGCTGGAGCTCTCCCTCGTACCGCTGGCGGCTACTCCCTCGGCGGATCGGCACGGTACTTTTCTCATGGACCTGTGGCACCAGCTCAGGTTATGCAACAAGTTAACGCGGCGATCAGAGCATTTATGTTCAATGGCAAGGATCAAATGGACTACTACCGTCGTAATAATGGAACTCAGGAACTTGCCGGGGTCCGCGCACAGTTGGCAGCATCGTTGGTGGAGGAGAATGCTCCAGGCGCTTATGTCGATTTTTATCTTTCCCCCACGTTCACCTGTCTTTCTCCATTGAACTCGAAGAAGAATACTCTCGAGGCTCCGGGATTCCTGGAAGCGTTGAACTCGGATTTTGGCGCCATGATCAGCAATTTGACTGCCATCTACTCTGATGTGGAGAGATTGAGCACTCTTGGAGATCTCCCGATTACCATTGCTGGTTCGGCGGGCGATATCTTGCGGGTGCATTTCCGCGGTTGTGATAAAGAATCCGTCGAATTACTTTGCGATGAAGTAGGAGTGAGAAGGGGTATTGTTCACGAAGACGAGCGATTTGCCATGTCCTTCCTAAATCCTGCAACGTCCTCGTCACCCTGGAAAAAAACGAGGTCTGATTCACCTCCGGCATCCTCAACATACTCTGAAGACGGCCACGATGACGAATTCTCCCACGATGACGACGCTGAAATCCGGCAGATCTCGGGATCGGAGTTATTGTCGGGATCGGAGTTATTGTCGGGATCGCAGTTGGGGAGCTCGGGCTATTTTTGTGACACTGTGCCGGAGGATGCGGTCATGGTTGATAGTTCGGGAGGATATTCATCTCCGAGCATTCGTGAGAGCTATGAGGGGTTGGAGGGACTCCACGGATTCCTGGCGAAGTGCGATGAGTGTAGATAGGGGCCAGAATTGCTAATGGGTTTTGCATGCTTTTATCTGGTTTTTTTATTTGGAGATTGAGGATAGGGTTGGGATAAGTGAATTCGGTGTTAAATTGCCATTGCCTGGGTGGGAACTGTGGAGTGGGGATTTTGCTTTTCGCTCTTTATCCGCGTTTGATATTTTCTGTATGATTTGCTTTCGTTTTGTTGCTGTCGGTTTATGTGTTTGAAATAGTACTTATGATAACATCCTATCTATGTTGATGAGAATTTGTTTTGTTTCTAAGGCCCGTAGTGCACTCTGGTGAATTACTTAACAAGAGGTATTTCTAGAAAAGTATATAAACATAGATATCTCCTATCTTCTCAATTGACCCCTCAGCCCGCATTTCAAAATCACACCATCCACCCCACACTTTGCCATCCACCCCACATTACCCACATCGTTTATCTACGCACGCCCCCACGCCATCTTGCCTCCCGCGCCGAGCCGCCAATTCCACCTCACCTTCAGCTCTTCCCGCACCCACTCCACTTCCACAACCAACGCCTGCATTTACTCCTTAACGCCCTCCGTCCCTCACTCGCCGCCGCAACCCTATCCTACTAACTTTCCCCAGTCGTATCCGCGCCTGCGCAACGTCAACAATGCGAAGCACCCGAAACATCTGGAAGATATACTCTCTACCGTGAGCTTCTTTGTGGGAACGTACAGGTTGCGGAGGGAAGATGCGATATTGGTGGGACACTCCGCGGAATGCAAGTGGGGCACAATAGATACTGCGCAGCGATGATTGCATCGGCGCGGCTGTGCCAGTAGCGCGGCGTAGCGGCGAGCCTGATGCACCAGCCTAGCCTCGCTCGCCATTCTCCACAGCTCGCGACGACGTATTCAATAATGCTCCGGCATGTGTCCCCCCCCCCCCCCCCCACCCCCCCCCCCCCC
>JABYPW010001700.1:0-14131 GCA_016880775.1 Phymatotrichopsis omnivora
CCAGGCCCCCCGGAGCGATCGCACAAACCTCTAAGCGACCTTCACGGTCGCATCCAACGCTCTCTCATCGCCCCTCCATGGCGACAATACAAAACCAACGAAACGAAGTCGGGAACGCCAAAACAAATATAACAAACCTCGCGACCGTACGTACCCCCTCCCGCAGGACGTCCAACCGCGAACAACACAAAACCTACCGATCGCTACACTGCCGGCTCGCTTAGCTTCTGCGACCGCGCCCGCCGGCGCCAACACGACACCTAAAGTCCCCTCGTCGCACGGAACTAGTGGAGGAAGTTTTCGGGTGGAGGAGACAGACGATACATTCTTTGGTCATGTAACTATTCATTCGCTGTGAGCAGGTATTTCGAGGAGGATTTTTGGATGAACTTTTTCCTTTGTTTTTTCCTTTGTTTTATTTCGGGGTGACACGCCATAGTCGGTGACTGCATGCGGACGGCCCTGTAGTTAGGTTAGTGAAGAGCTAGTCTAGTAAGCTACGAAACGAAATGAAACATCATCATCATCATCTCAAGGGTAGGTATAGGCTTCTCAGAACACTTGAACCTGACTGTAACTTTCCTCTTCTCGCTCCAAAGTCTTCTCTTTTCATTTACAATATACCAAGCTTTGATCTCAAGCAAGGGCACCTTAGCCTCTTAGTCTCTAAATAGGATCCCGGATAGGGATTGCCTCACTGAGGACTATATAGTCAGACTATAGAACTAATAGGCCCTCGGCTAAAAACATCACCACCGTAGTGTGCTCTGGTGTTGAGTTCCAAAACTGCCCCCCTAGCCACTCCTCTAGCATCCTGGACCTAGCCTCACCAGAAGTTACCCATCATATCCACCCACTCAACCCCCCCTACCACCCCCACTAAATCAAACATGCCTTTACCCTAGTCCACTAGATAATGGATCTCCAGGTCAGGATCGATCCGAAGCCTAAGAGAAGGAACCCCTACTCCAGACCCAAGCCAAGTTCACATAACCGCCCAACCCTACACCCCTGCTTAGGGAATTTTTGACAGCCCCGTATTTACGCACCCCCATAGTGCCCCTACATCTCAAGCGGGAGATGATGATAGTGACCAAGAAGAAGACGAGCTATCAGGTGTACTAGCTAATCGCTTAACATGCAAACTTCAACAACAAACCCTAGAAGGACTTACCCACCAAGAATATCTAGACATCATAGCAAGTGCAAAAAGATTTGCAGAAGGAGAAAGCGATAACGACTGCCCCCAAATGATAGATGAACATTATAGAGAAACAGAAGTAGAAATGGATGATGACCTGACTCTACACCAGACCCCTAAAAAGAATAAAGGAAAAGAATAGGAGCTCCCTATCCCAACCTCCCCGTCCAACTCCCCCCTCACATAAGCTATGAATACATGGGCCGATAAACCAGCTTGGGAAAAAATAGCAGACATTACCAGAAACCCATCGATCGGAAGCCTTGTGCTTAACCTTGCCAACTCAGTCCATACGAATACCAACATCCCTACAAGCGAAGCCATCATCATGCAAGCTCTCATTGTGTCCTTCGATGGAATCACAAAATTCATGTAGACCAAATTCGACATGTTTAGTACTGAGCTCTCGGAAGTCAAAAAGGTCAACCAAAAACTTGAAAATCAGGTCAGCAAAATGAGACTCGAAAGAATGGTGATGCAATAGATAGGACCCAGACCCCCCATAGGAGAAATCACAAATCTCCTCATGAGACACCTCCCTAAGAATGAAAAACTGGATCCCCCCCCAGCCTAAAAAGAAAAACAAAAGTTATACGTAGAGGTAGCCTCCAGCGATAGCCAAAAACCCAACCCTGACAGCACCAACAAAAATAGAAAGAAAGACAAACAGAAATCCTAAGACAACACCTAGAAAACTGAGAACCCACAGCCCACCAGAATCCCTTTCGCTGAAAGAAGAATGTATCTGCTTAAAGAAAATATAGAGGATGTGGAAGAAAAAGACTATATAGTTATAACTCTCCCTAATGCGATCACCCAAGCACTTGAAAAACAAGGAAAAACCACAGATAGACTCTTGCAAGCCTCGATCAATATAAGGGGCACTGTCTCCCTAGTTACACCTTCCCACAAAAAAGCCGTCGAATACTTGCCCTACAATGCAGCAATCCATGAAGCAGTTGAAAAACACTTCGAAAAGAATATTGTCAAAGACCCAAAAACGAAAATCCCAAAAAACAATCACAAATTCCAACCAGTCCGATATTCTCTAGTTAACTCCAATGTCATGATTCATGGCATCCTACGACAACTCCTACCTGAAGACCCAGTCGACCTGCACAAGTTAGTTGGCAACCAAATCTACGACAGTACTGGAGTTTCTATTTCAAGCGTTAGAGTCATTAAGCCCAGAGGAGAACCCAAGCCATGCTGCTCAATACTAATCGAAATCACACCAGACTACATCCGAATAATCAAAAACAGCTGGGGAGAAATCTTCCTTTTCAACAGGTTTAGGAAAGCAGAATTGATGTACTCGGCTACCCCCTTCACCCAATGCACCAAATGTTGGAAGCTAGGGCACCCATGATCAGGATGCAGATTGACTACCGACGTTTGCCGGCTCTGCAGATCAATTGACCACATGTATAAAGACTACCCAAGAGTTTGCAAAACTGATAGTAGCGTTATATGCCAAGGACCAAACTCAAGAGAAGAACAGTCAGGAAAATACTGCATGTATGCTCACCCGAAATGCATCAACTATGGCGAGGAATACACTGCAGACTGGCCAGACTACGAAGCAAAATGACGAGCATATAGAGAACACAATGTCTGAGTAATCCAAATGAGACAAGCAAAACAACAAGCTGCGGTGGAACCTTCCAGATATAATTAATGCCAAAGCGCCAGTGCAACAACACCCCTAAAGTCTACAAAGAGAGAAAACTACAAAAGATTAGAGAACCAACATTTGTCACCTTTAACGTACAAAAAAGCAACAAGACCTTTATCTACTTCATGCAACAGAACATAGAGAAACTAAACACGATAATCGCAATACAAGAACCTTACTTACACAATAAAAAACCTATGAACAGCCAGGGCTATCGGATGTTCATGCTAAGAGGAGGATCGGAGATAACAGTAGGAGTTGTAGTTTATGTGGAGGAAGTTTTTCTTGATGAGTATTCTGTTTTCCCAATCCCTCTTGAATTTTCTTTACTAAATATAGTAGCACTAGAGTTTAGACACAAGACCTCTGGACATAATTTTCAGCTTTTTGCCCTGTACAACCGGCCGTGGGGAACAGACCTTGCACTTGACTTGTACTGGGGAAAAATCTTTAAAGAACAAAATGGACCACAGATAATAGGTGGGGACTTCAACCTCCATCACCCCCTATAGGAACCCTTCAGGACCCATGATCGAAAACAGTTTTGGCAAGCCAATTCCCTAGTTAAAACAGTAACACTAAGTCAATACACCCTTCTAAACGAACCAGGAGACTTCACCAGGATCGACCCCGTACACAGACAGAATGGAGTAATAGACCTATAGTGGACAAATACAAAAGGACTACAGGAAGCCAGGACAGTCCAGGTAGTACAAGATTTCAGAAGTGACTACAGACCCATCACGCTACAAACCTCTCTCCCAGCAAAAGTAACCCAAAGAGTCTCCCTAGACTGGAAATACTTTTACATACTGGATGCCACAGAACCATCAACCCTGAGAGAAGAACTCAATCAAATGGACCTAGATTACGACATAGCCTAGGAAGCAGTGGAACCCTAGTTGCATAAAAAGCTGTTCCAACTATACGCCGTCAGTACCAAGAGTGTCCCCCTCAAAAAGGTCACATCTTACAGCAAACCCTGGTGGAATGAAGAATTGGGAATGTTAAGAAGACTCTTCAACTCTATGGCCTGAAAGTATAAGCACAAACATGCCTCCCTAGGAGCCAGAAACCTAGCCAGAAATCATTATTATGAGGCTATACAAAATAGCAAAGATACACACTAGAATAATTGGGTAGGCAATGCAGATGAAAATGATATATAGAAAGTCAGTTGACTCAAAACCAAACTCAAAGAAGACTGAATGCCTAGCATCGATGCGCTAAATACCAAAGCGTATGCAAGAAAAATCATATCCGGAATATTCCCCAGCCAGCTACAAATCGATCCACCAAGTCCCAAATGGTACCCAGACACTCCACTGGTAACTAACGAGGAAATCAGAAAAGCCCTTAGCAAAACCAAAAATACAAGTGCCCCAGGACCAGATACAGTGCTATATAGGGTATGGAAACAGGTCAACAGACAATGCCTGCACATCCTATCGACGCTTCTCACCATAATGCTCTAACATGGGATCTTTCTAGCTAACCTCAAAGAATGCCTAGGAGTAATTATCCTAAACCAAACAAAGATAATTACGATGTCATCAAAGCCTATAGAATTATCAACCTAGCCAACACCCTCTCAAAAATTCTGGAAAAAATAGTTAATGACCGGCTCACTGAGCACGCCCTCTCCGACGACATGATTTCCAGATATCAGTATGGAATAATTCGCAATTAAGGAACAGACGATGCGCTCACAAGACTTTTCAATGAAATTGACATACTATAAAAATCAGGCTACAAGGTTACGACAGGCTTCTTCGATATCAAAGGAGATTTTGACAATATGACATGGAAAAAGCTCTACGATAGGCTCCAAGACGGAGACACCCCACAGTATATGGTGCACTGGATCATGTCCTTCCTCTCCCAGTGCATAATCAAACTTCAATACAAAGGCTCGCCTGACCAATACTTTGAGATACAAGTCAGAACCCCACAAGGATCCCCGCTGTCGCCTCTCTTGTTCATCATCTACATCAAGCCAATACATGACCTCGAGGAACCTCATCTGGTAAAAAGCTATACAGACGACGTATCAGTGATGGTGTACTAAAAGGAATGGCACACTAATACCCTGAAGATCCAACAACATTTCCAGCAGATTGAAGGCAAAGGAGCAGACCTGGATGTACTTTTCTCCCATGACAAGACTGACTTAGTCCACTGGCAAACCACAAACAAAAAAGACGAACCCAGTGATTTTGACCTGATAATCTTCAGAAACACTGCAATAACCCCTAAACAATTAGTCTGGTACCTAGGATACTTCACAGACAGAAAATGAAGGCCTTTCGTACACTTCCAACAGTGGATAACAGGAGCCCTAGGACTTTAGAGGATGATCCAAGGATTAGTTGGAAAAGGAAAAGGGCTCACAGCATACAACGCAAGAAAACTAGTCATGTCTATCATGATCCCCAAAACCACATTCGGAGCCACAGTCTTCTAGCTAGATAAGCGCACCACAAACAAACTCGACATCCTTTTCAACCAGTTCACTAGATGGATTATGGGATGTTTTAGTACAATGCTGGTGAACCCTCTAAGAAGTCTCACAAGAATCCCACCCCCAGATCTCCTCTGCCAGTACCTCTACCAAAGATACGTGATAACGGTTACCATGCTACTACCAGGACACCCCCTCACCTTAGCCTTCCCATAATCGTTCCTGATCTGGAGCTAGGAGAGGGACCAGAACACTTCCAGGCCAATGATAGGCATCAAAATAATCAACGGAATGTCACAAGCAAAGCAGGTTCTCCTCTGGAACTCGAAGACAGGATCATACATCCTAGCCCCCCCCTACATCGACCTCCTAGCGAGAACGTTAAAACCCTTAATAGACCAGGACAAGGTTTGGAACCACTTCAACATTCTCCCCACCAGAAAGACTGCCTCCCTACACAGTAAGGAAAGAACTATCAAAACGATCAAATCCTAGTTCATCGATACCTGGAAAGAACAGGCTATGGATGCAAAAGGCAACATCTGTTACCCATCCTTACACGAAGATTCCACTTTTTAACTCCCCAGAAACATCAGCCAGACCCTATTCCAAATGCGATTGGGAAGCTCACACCTGTCCAGACATCTCCCCTGGAGAGAAGGAAGATCAAACTGCCTAAGATGCCACTTGGAACTGGAAATGCTAGAACATGCTATCAGGACCTGCAAGAACAGGATTGTTGAACGGGAAAAGTTCCTCCTAGGAAACCCACCTCTAACGCTCATCTTTAATAGCCTATCACTCCTCAAAAAACTCACCGATTACCTCAGGGAAACCAAAACTGGGCACCCCCTACACCCAAACCAGTACAAGTTTCAAGTGCAAGTAAGTGCCCCCACCTGTGGACCAAAGTCTTGTACCCCCTTCTCTTCCCCAAAACCCCCTAGCAGATGTTTGTCATGTGGCCCATGGGCATATACAGTTTTTTGGCTTGACATAAATTTCGCAGGTGTCGATCCTGATGAAGGACCATCGGCACCTTCTCCTTTGTACTTGTCTTCTATTTCTTTATCTCCTTTGTCTAGTGATGGTGGATTTACAGAGGAGGAAATGCCGGTACCTGCTTTTTCTAGTTGTTTGGCCTTGCCTGTTTTTTCGGATATCGTTTTGAATAGGTGGTTTCTTTAGTTTTTCTTTGTCTTTTTTTTTTTAGGTACGCCATAGTCGTGGACTTTATGTGGATTCTTTTGTACACTGTGAAGAGTAGTTTAGTAAAATGAAGAATAAATAATTATCATCATCATCTCAAGGGTAGGTAAATGATATTATTATATATAGTTTGCCAATCTTTATATAAGATTGGAGAGTATAATATTTGTACTTGTTCAACCTTATTCATTATCTAATGCTCTCTACCTCTTAAAAAAAGAAGGAAACAAATCTCTATAATATACTGAAATTATACTAGGGGTAATATAGTATTTATATCACTTTTTACCTCACTCAAATAAAACCCCCCTATAATTATTGCTATGTAGGATGTACACCTTAGGGAGGAAACCAATGAGTACCCTAGGGTATCCTGTATTTAGAAAATATTAAAGAAGATAAAAAGATAAGAGTGTGTTTTTATATTAGAAGGAGGGTTTTAGATCCTTTTTTTTTTTGTTTTAATCATGTTGTATTTGTTTAAGGTATAAGCTGAGTATACATCCTACTAAGGATATTATGACAGATCATCCTATGTTACAGTTCCAAGGTACCATGGACTTGCGCAATGATAGACAAGTAACCAGAATACACCCAGTAAGTGTTATACCCATTACAGCTACTGGGCCCTACCCATCTTGTGTGGCTCTGCCTTATTGGTCTTACATCAGTACGCCTCTAGTGAAGTCGCTTGGGCTGACGACCCAGCTGCATTACCCAAGTGGAAACACGTGATTAGAATATTGGCATGTCGTACAAGGACTTAGTCACCCTTGTAGAATGGGCAGCCTGACTGATTGAGCCAGTCATCATGAGAGGACATGACATGTCAGAGGTCATGGCGATCTGTTACTCATACATTGATAATCTTTACCTGTCCGAGATCCGGACTTTTGTAGGCAATGTAAGAATTAGGATTAGTGATCAAGATATTAGTCATAGATGTTTTGCAGGGTTCTATTTCCTTCTATTTCCTTATTCATCTATGAGTCATTTCTTATGATGGATTGTTCTATATAAAGGTAGGCTGTTGGACGCTCCTTTATTTGTGGGCATGTGGAATGTTCAGAACAACCAACAACAGCAAGGCCATCCTGGAAGCAGGCCTAAATACCCCCGAGCTCGAAATCCAAAGGTACCAGAAAAACTACGGAGCAAGGATCCTAGCCCTGGGCAAAGAACACCCCATCTACAAAAGAATACCACAAATGCCGGACAGACCTAACACAAACCCAAGACCCCCGAGAACCCCCAAATGGAACTGCCAAACCTTCTCCAGCACCTGGTCAATGACGAGAATGCCCCAGATAGACGCAATGCTCTGGACTATCAAGGAAGAACTCGGAGAGAGACCATTCGCATTCAACAAACTAGCGCCCCCGGTAAGCGCCTGGCCTATCGGCACCAGAGGGAAGCCCAAACTAGCGAAGTACAAAGAGAAAAAGGAACAGCTCGAAACCTTCCCAAGAACCTTCGAAAATGACCACCTAGCAGTTTTCACCGACGCGTCCCAAGTAGGAGATCAAAACCAAGTAGGAATAGGACTGGCCGCGTACCTAGGCAACCAGGAAATCACACGCTTCAACAAAGGGCAAGGTCTAGGCCTCCAAGTTTTCGACGGCGAACTAGAAGCAATCAGACTAGCATTCGAAACTACGGCAAACCTTAAAAGGAAGCACCCTGAGATCACCAAGCTCACCATACTTAGCGACTCCCAAGCAGCGCTCCAGGCGGCCCAGAACCCCTACCCCTCGAACACCCAGAACGTCGCACAAGAAATCTTCCGAAAAAACGTTGAGCTCATGGAAGCCGGCATCGAAGCCAATATGGACTGGGTCCCGGCGCACAGCGGCATCAGAGGAAACGAAGAAGCGGACCAAGAAGCGAAGAAAGCCTCACAACTCCCACCGGTCACAAAGTCAGCGAGGAACAAAAAGACCATCACCAGGAGTACCATCAAAAGGCGAATTCGGGACACGATCAAAGCCAGTATGGTACGGCTCACGAGCAAAGAACAACCCTACACAGACAAGTACGACCATCTCCCACGATACGCGGCAACAAGAGCCTACCAATTCCGAACCGGACACGCATACGTCCCCAACTTCAAACCTTGGGACCGTCAACACAACCTCTGTCTCTGCGGAGAGTCGCAGTCCATTAAACACTTCCTCAAAGAATGTCCGTCCCCCGCGAGCCCGAAAAACCGAATACCCCCAGAAACAAGCGTCGAAGAGATACTTTACGACAGACCGGACGACTGGAAAAAGCTCACCGACAAAGGCCTTGGAAGACCACCAAACAAAATCGGACCACCGGAGGCCCCGCAAGTAGTCATCCCGAACAAGAGAAGAGCATTAGGTAAAGGCTAAAAGAGGGAAAAAGTACTTTGGCGCTTTATCGGATAATGTAGACGGAGGAGGGAAGGCGCGGAGGATTTCTTTTTGTTCTTTTTCTTTTTTCTTTTTTCTCTTTTCTTGGCCATGACGCTCCTTTTTCTTCCTTTCCTTTAGTTAGTCCATCCTATTAAGTTAGCGAAAAAGACGCCCCGCTGGAGGAAAGTGTACGTAGATAGATTAGTTAGCTAGCTGTCTAAAAATGGGAATAGAGTTTCGACGCTCCTTTATTTGCATTACCGAAGACCAGGTCCAGAAACTAGGAAAACAAGTGGTCATCTTCAACCGCACATGCAAGGTCATGAAATCCCTCAGAGCAAACCCAACAGCAGTGTGCTACCGCTGCTTCAAGATCGGACACTTCAGCGCCATGTGCAAAGAAGAAAAAGAAGGCTGCAACTACTGCGGCAACATGCACGCAGCATTCCCACACCACAACACCAAAAACCACATATGCCCCCAATGCGAATTCCACGGACCATGCGAACACAACAAGCTCATCTGCACGAACTGCAAAGGAGAACACAGAGCTACGGACCCAGCCTGCCCCGACGCAAAGGCAGCGAAAGACTCATACAACAAAGAAATAGAAGGGAAAAAGACGGCATGGATGGAGCAGATGACAATGGACACCGAAATGCACCACGATCTATAAATGCCGGAACAAGAGGAAAAAATACAGTGGGGATTAGACCCACATCCAGTCTTTAAAATTCTCCAACACAACTGCAACAGATCTCAGGTCAACTTCCAATCGCTCATGAACACCGCAGTGAAAAACGAGGCAAATGTAGTTGCCGTCCAGGAACCACCTACGTTCAGCAACGTTCCCTTATCGCACAACAGTTTCTATAGATTCTACCCGAGCAACACAACAAGGTCGAGGGTGGCTCTCTACATCAACAAAACCTCCTCCATAAACCCCTTCCCAATCCGCAACAGAGCCGGCGACGAGCAGGTGGTCAGGCTCTTCGTCAACAAACACAACTACCTGGACATAACGAACATCTATCTCCCCCCCGCAACCAAAAAAGAAGACCAGAACTGGGACCAGATCTTCACGAACAATAAAAACCTGGTCCTGGGAGACTTCAACCTCCACCACCCATGGTGGGGCGCAACAGACCAACACGAAACCGAAAGAGCAGAACCCCTAGTAGAAAAAGCAACAAACGAAGGGTACTACCTGCTCAACGAACCAGAACAACCAACAAGACTCGGAAACCCAAAACAAAATCAAAGGGACACAACAATTGACCTAGCACTACTATCACCAATGGCAACAGAATGGAACATGGACTGGCAGATCTGCCCGGACGACCACCAAACAAACAGCGACCATGAGGTAATAGCAGTTACCCTCTCCAAGCCAAATGGAACCCAACATAAAAGAGTTGCACTAGACTACGCAAAGGCAGACTGGGAAAAAGTAAAAGAGAACCTAGAAAACTGGAACCCAACCCCATTCGACCCCAACAAACCAGACGCATGGCTAGAAAACAACAAAAATGACCTAATCGCGTGCGCCAAAAAGAACAAAGCACTACCAATGAGGACCATCACTAGTAAATCTAAAGCCTGGTGGGACAGTAACCTGGACACCGCCAGGAAAAAGATGACACAAGCCCGATACGACGCCAAAAGAAACAAAAACTCCTCAAAAGCCCAAGAAAATTACCTAACCAGGAAAAGAGAATTCCGGAAACTGGTCCACGACACCAAAAAGGACCATTGGAACAAATTCCTGCAGGAAGCAAACATCAAAGACCTATGGACGGCACTAAGGTACACAAGGCCAGCGCGCGACTACCCCCTCCCACCAATAAATGGAGCAGAAACCCCAGACCAAAAAGCCCAGGCCCTAATAGACCATTATTTCCCTGAGAAAGCCGAAGATTCCCTGCTCCCCCCCCTACAGCACCCGGACGACACAGAAGACATCTCACCAGAAGAAATCAAGTATGCCATGAGGAACACGTCCAACACAACGGCACCCGGGCCCGACGAAATACAATACACCCTCTGGAAGAACCTCCAGGAAACAAACGACACAATCCTCCCAAAACTTCTGAACCCCCTGATGAAACACGGTGTTCACCCAACAACGTTCAAAAGGACACTGGGCATAGCGATACCAAAGCCCAAGAAACCCAGCTACTCAGACCCGAACGCATACCGATGCATCTTCCTAATAGACACTCTCGCCAAAATCCTAGAAAAAGTCGTAGCAGTAAGACTGTCGCAACATGCAATCGATCACGACATGGTAACCGAAAATCAGTACGGAGCACTGCCAGGCCGCTCAACAATCGATGCAGTTAACGCACTAAAACACGACATAAGAGACGCCAAAAACAGAGGAAAAAAGGTCTCGCTCCTTTTCATGGACATCGAAAAGGGCTTCGACCGGGTCAACATAAAGGAACTCCTGCAAATTCTGGAAGACAACAACGCCCCCAAATACATACAGCACTGGGTCGCATCCTTCCTCGCAAACAGACAACTAGCCTTCTTGGACAGAGGAACCAGATCAGCGTTCAGGTCAATAAAAACCGGAGTCCCGCAAGGATCACCAATTTCCCCCCTCCTTTTCAACATATACGTGGCACAACTGACAAAAGACAGCGGGGCGCTTAAACTATACATGTACGTAGATGACCTGTGCATTATGGCAGAAAGCGACAGTTATGAAGAAAATGTCAGAAAACTAGAAGAACACTGCAGAGGCAAACTGAAGAGAACATTGGAAAAACTGAAGCTATCACTATCCGAGGGAAAAACGGAGCTCCAACACGTCAGCCCAAAACCGCAGGACACCAAACCAGACATAGAAATACAAGGAAAGACCTTCAAGCACCAGGAGAAGGTCAGGTACCTAGGCATCATCCTGGACCAAAAGGAAAACATATTGGCGCACTGCCAGCACCGATCCCAAAGCGCACAAGCCTCCACAGCCAGAATATCACGCCTATCCTCAGGAGGAAAAGGACTCAACCCAGCAATGGCCCTGAAGCTAGTCAAGGCAGTAGTGCTCCCCTCGCTACTATACGGAGCGGACACCTTCCACCCCTACAATATCACCGAAAAAGCCCTAAGAACCCTCGACAGCGCAATAGCAGCAGCAAGCAAATGGGCGTGCGGGATGTTCAGAAGTACCAACAACAAAAAAGCCATCACGGAGGCAAACGTATGGCCAGCACACCTCCAGATCGAAAGGTACCAAAGCAACTATGGCAGAAGGCTGCTCACCCTTGGACCCGAGCACCCCGTCTTCAAACGACTACCCCCCATGCCAGGCAGAAATAAAGAAAGAAAAACATCCCCAAGGGCAGTATCTTGGAAGGCAGACCCCGAAGGACCACACTCCAGGAAAAGAATGCTCCAACTAGACGCGATGATTCACACAATCAGAGACGACCTAGGAACGAACACGCTCTCTTTCCACCATCTCCCCCCCCCCGAAAGGCCATGGCCTATCAGCCCAAAGGGGAAACCAGCACTGGACCCGTTCCCAGAATCCAAAGAAAAGGCAGTGGACGAACACCCAAAAAGGCATCCCCCAAACCAGCTCACAGTGTACACAGACGCCTCGCAAGTAGGGAAAAACAGCCAAGTCGGAAATGCAGCAGTGGCATACCTAGACAACAGACAAATCGGAGAAAGAGTCAAAACCCTAGGCAGCAGGGTCCAAGTTTTCGATGGCGAACTGGACGCGGTCCTAGAAGCACTCGACCTAGCACTAAAACTGACAACAAAAAACGTTTTTGCCACGGTCAAAATCTACACCGATAACCAGGCAGCACTCGTCGCGGCCACGAACCCATACCCAAGCCCCACCCAGCACATAGCCAAAAAGATCTTCGAACTCAACCTCCAACTGGAAGAACGAGGAATCTCAACAAGCCTGGCCTGGGTACCAGCGCACAAAGGTATCCAGGGAAACGAGCAAGCCGACCAAAAAGCGAAAGCCCAGTCAAAGAAACCAGAAGCCAAAAAACGAAAAACCGTCACCAAAAGCGACATAAAGGCCAGAACTAAGGAAAGACTAGAAAAAGCCTTCGAAAAATACGCTGGAAAAACAGTACCGAAAAACGACCCGTACACCACCCTAGACAAATATATCGCATCGAGAGCGCTCCAATTTCGAACAGGCCGTGCATACGTCCCCAATCTTCTCCACTACAACAAAGAACAGAACATATGCACCTGCGGGCAGACCCAATCCATCGAACACTATCTCGTCGAGTGCACGACGCCCACGCCGTGGAGACACCTCATCAGAGAGCACACAGTCGAGGACTTACTCTACAAAAACGCCGACCTCTGGACCAAACTCGTCGAAAAAGGCCTAGGAAAGCCGCCCAGCGCCCCACCGGAACCCCCGAAGGTAGTGATAGCTGTAAGAGGAGGAACTAGCAAGAGTCGGAGCGACGAAGGCGTAGGAAAGAGAACTTAGAGCTAGAATCGCTGGAGGGGGCGCAGTCGGACGAGATTTTTCTTTCTTTCTTTCTTTCCTTTGTCGGTTCTTTTTCTTTTTTCCTTTTCTCCTTTTCCTCTTTCTTTTTTACTTATTTTTCGGCACGAGTAGGCGGAGGACCATCCTGTTTTCACCGGTTATGTTCTTGCTTTTAATTAAGTGTAAACGCCCCGCTGGAGGAATTGGGATGTAAAATAACAATAATGGGAAAAACATATACGACGCTCCTTTATTTTGGGGCGAGGATGGTCTAGTGGTATGGCTGTCCTGGTGTCGTTGTGCGGTAACACGCAATGTCGTGGGTTCAAATCCTGCTCGTCCCATTCCATACCACGAATTTCCGGTTGGTCGCGGGTTTTGTAGTGTAAGCGAGTTTTCCCCGACCGTGCAAGGTTGCCTAATTACTGGTTCAGTCCTTGTAAGCGAATGCGACCGATGATCACAATGGCCGTATGAAGGGTTACCCTGACGGCGCTTAGCGATGTATCGCTCCCTCTCTACTTAGGCCATCCGATTAAGTTCGCGCAGCAGCCGTCCGGTAGATGAGTGTGACCGATGGAAAAGAGTTTCGACGCTCCTTTATTTGGCGTGAGGATGGTCTAGTGGTATGGCTGTCCTGGTGTCGTTGTGCGGTAACGCGCAATGTCGTGGGTTCAAATCCCGCTCGCGTCATTCCATACCACGAATTACCGGTTGGTCGCGGGTTTTGTAG
>JABYPW010001701.1:0-14130 GCA_016880775.1 Phymatotrichopsis omnivora
AACTTTAAATTTTTTTTTTTTTTTTTTTTTTTTTTTTGGTTATATTAGTATTATAGCAGATGGCTAGTAGTATGTTTTACTAAATACTCTAGCTTCAAGTTATGATAATTTGTAAAATTATGAATGGTACAAATTTGTAAAGATTTATTGTTATATAGTATATGAGATGCATATTTTAGGGTTTATTTACTTGATTTATTCCCTTTATATAGTTATTTTTATATTCCACATTTAAGTTATAAAAAGAAATTTTTCTTTAAAGGTAAGTTGATTACTAGATTATTATTAGGGCATAAGGATGGTCTAGTGATTTGGCTATCCTGGTGTTGTTGTATAGTAATATATAATGTCATAGGTTCAAATCTCACTTACACTACACCTTAGTACCATGATTTCCTAGTCAGTTATAGGTTTTGTAGTGTAAGTGAGTTTTCCCCAACTGTACATAGTTCTCTAATTACTAGTTAAGTCTATATAAGCAAATGTAACAGATGATCATAATAGCCATATAAAGGTTACCCTAATAGCACTCACCAGATAAAGGTATATCCTAATGCTCCTATAAATATGACTAGTATATACTCTTAATTAAGTAGAGAAATGTCCAGTCAATACAATAGTGACTGTAGGTTAAGATTGCTGATTGCCACTAAATTGTTATAGGTATATAGTGTTATATATTAATATAAATATTAGCAGAAATTGTAATGTATAGAAAGATAGAGATATAGGGAGGGATTTACTTGATTTGATCTCTTATAGTGATTATTTTTATATTATATATTATAAATATATCTACTGTTTTATTGTAACTTAATAGGTTTCTACATTCTTATATGAACTTTGATTCCTTTAGTTACTATTATATAGATTGGGCATATATACTTAATAGAAAGTAAAGACATAGTTGTATACATAGGAGCATTAGGACATACCTTTATCTTCTAAGTACTATCAGGGTAACCTTCATATAGCTTCTACATTATTATATAAATTTGGATTCCTTTGGTCACTATTATATAGATAGGGCATGTATACTCAATTAAGAGCAAAGACATATTCACATACATAGGAGTATTAGGATATACCTTCATCTGCTAAGCACCATTAGGGTAACCTTTATATATCTATTATAATCATTAGTTGCATTCGCTTATATGGAATCACAAGTAATTAGGGAACCATGCATAGTTATTCTACATTCTTATAGGATTTTAGATTCCTCCAGTTACTATTATATAGATAGGGCATGTACACTCAATTAATAGTAAAGACATATCTGTATACATAGGAGTATCAGGACATACATTTATCTGCTAAGTGCTATTAGGGTAACCTTTATATTGGTAAGCTTTCTCAATATCACTACTTATCTTTATAATGTAATAACTCTATATATATAAAATATATTTATACTATTATAGGCTTAAATTAAAGTTAAAAGAAAATAAATTTATATACATAAGCTTAATACTTTTTACAGCCTTCTCTTGCTTTAATATATGCTTCAACTCTTATAAGTATAATATTTATTAGTTAATTAAAGTCTTTTGGGATATTATAGCCCTACTATAAAATTATATCAATTAACTCCTCCTTTATTCAACAGCTATTCCCTTCTAATAAACCTCTTTCTTAAGTATTTTCTAAACATTTTTAATATAGTTATGATCTAGGGATTATAGAGTTTAAGGTAACTTTTTGACCCTTATAATATATGATATATTCTTATACTGTTAACGGTGCGTATCTCAGGAGGTAGATAGGTACGGTAAACACAGGTAGGCACGAAGCTATAAGTATTACTGAGTGAACTCAGATATCTCAACTTATTCTTCTCAACTAAACAAGTGTTTCCTCACGTCTACAGAGAGATTGGGAACGAAGATAATAAGTCGCAAAGATAAGGCGAAATATATTCTTAAGACTCGAAGCTAGTCTCGGAACTAAAGAGGAAAGGAAGGAAAGACAAAGAGAGCGTCCAACAGCCTTCTTTAAATACCCAATTCCAACCTAAGAAATGACTCATAGATGACTAAGGAAATAGAAGGAAATAGAACCCCACAGAACATCCATGACTAACGTATCGATCACTAATCCAATTCTTGCATAGCCTAGAAGAGTCCGGATCACGGAAGAGGCAAATATTAGCAATGTATGAGCAACGGATCGCCATGACCTCTGACGTGTCATGTCCTCTCGCGATAACTGGCTCGATCGGTCAGGCCGCCCATTCCACAAGGGTGACTAAGTCCTTGCACGACGTGCCGATGTTCCGATCACATGTTCCGGATGGGTATTGTGGCTAGTTTGTCAGACTGCGCCACTGCACCAGAGCCGTACTTATGTAAGTCCAATAAGGCAGAGCCACACGAGACGGGCAGGGCCCGGTAGCTGTGATGGGTGTAACACTTACTGGGTGCATTGTAGGTACTAGTCTATTATCGCGCAAGTCCGTGGTACCTTGGAACTGTAACATATATAGTGTCTTACTTAAGATAGTATGTAAAGAAGAAGAGTGTGACAGATCACCATATATGGATCATATATGACTTGGTAAAGATACCTCAGGTACACTTTGCAAATGTTACTAAGTGAACTCAGATATCTCAGCTAAATAAAAGCTCAACTGGAAGATATCTTTCCTACAACGATTGGGTAGCCTTCAAATATTGAAGAGAGAGATTGATGAATATATTCCTTAAGGCTTAAAGATAACTCAAAGGATTTCATAATGGTGATCATAGAGAAGACAAGAAGCTATCTGCTAAAGATAGAAGGAAGGAAAGATAACAAGACAAGAACAACCATGCACTTATATATCATATCCTTCACCTAAGCTGACAAAGAGATGACAAAAGAAATAGAAACACAAAGAACCATTCCTCGTTCTATACTATCTCCTGATTCCTAATCACCGAAACCTGTAGAAGTGTCTTTAAAGGAGAGGGCAGGATTAGTACTTGATTTGACTATGATCGTCTATCACCCTCTCAGGCCTCACTCCTGATTTGTGATAGTCTCTGGCGATATGAGTCCGATCACCTGATTATGACCTTATGGCTGACTAGGCTAATATTGCATCATACAGATAGCTGATCACATAGTAGCCATAGGGCTGACTTCCTATGCCTAGTCAGGGCTAACGGCAAAGCCATACCATGCCATGCCATGCTACAAGGTCATATGACAGAGGATCATCTCCAGAGCACTTAACACACTTATGAAGGGTAGAGATGGCATACTCATATGTTAACATTCTAAGCATAACCTCCATCCTCGCACATCATCTAGGTACCTTAACACTGACCACTACCGGTGTTCATAACACTATGCCCCTTCTAACGCACATGGTCCCTATGTGCATAGGAGTTAGCTTTATGCCTAGTTTTCCTACCTTCCCTAAGAGCAACCAAGACAGGTGCATGGTTTCCTGCAACCCATAGGGGGAGATCATCATAACTCAAATAGAGCTTCAAGGGGACTCAGGATCATACTAGGACACAATGGTGTTGCCCCGCTGTAGTAAAGGGAAACTAAACTGCAGAGGAAATAGTAAATATACATAGCTCAATTCCTCCTTCTCCGCTTATATGGTGCAGCCTCCTCTAACTTAGTATCTTCATGCTCTACCTCTGGATAGGCCTGTTGAAAGGTCAAAAGAGCATAGATAGGTTCGCCATTTACTAGCAGTAACTCCAAGGGTTCCTAACTCCACTCATCCTGAGGGTATCCTTCCCACAACACAAAGTATTCCACATACTTGGTGTTCCAATTATTTTGAACCTTGGCAATTTCTGAAACAAATAAGTAGTTCTCACCCTCCTCAATCTCAGGAGCAGGAGGTGGATGAATAGGAAATTGACCAGAGATGTAGTAGGGTTTGAGTTTGGAGACATAGAAGACAGGGTGTATCTTGTAAGAGAAGGGAAGCTTGAGCTTGTAGGCCTAAGACCCAAGAGGTTTAATGATATCGAAGGGGCTAGCAAACTTTACATCTAGCTTGCAGGAAGGTGGGGAGGGGGTAATATCATCATACTCAAGTAGGACATAGTCACTAGGCTTGACAGCTGGGAAGGCTTGGTAAGACTTGTCGTACTATACAACCATCCTTTGTTGAGTTATGAAAAGATGTTGCTGGATAGTGGTCCATTCTCTGGTTATAGCCTTACTTCCCTGATAGGCAGAGACTATTTGAACAGGATCAAGTGAAGGGTGATATCCAAAATTGGCAAAGAAAGGGGACACACCAGTGGAGGATGACTTGGCATTATTGTATGCAAATTCTACTAGGGCAAGAAAGAAAACCCAATCCAATTGACCAAAGTTAACATATGTGCAGAGGTAAGCTTTGAGGACATAGTTTAGCTGTTTAGTTTATCCATCTGTCTGGGGGTAAGCAGAAGTGTTCTTTGATAAATAAACCCTGAGATTTTCCATCATATAACCCCAAAAGGCTTCGAACTTAGGATCACAGTCAGAGACAATATTAGCTGGAAGGCTGTGATATCTCTAAATCACTTGGACAAAGATGTTAGTGAGGTACCTTTAGTTGACATTATGTCTAAGAGGGATAAAGTGCACCATCTTCGAGAAACGATCAACAATCACCTACAATTAGGTGAAGCCATCAGAAGGAAGGAGGTCTATCATGAAGTCTATAGAGATCGATTCCTATAGCCTATAGGGTATCTCCAATGGAAGAAGCTGCCTATAGGCCTTGTATCAGTGGGCTTTATTCTATTGGCACTGGTTGTATACAGAGATATACTCAACTATATCCTACCTCCGATGTGGCCAGTAGAAGTCTCTATTGATAAGATCAAAGATCTTATCTCAGCCTAAGTGGCCTGCTGTAGGGTGATTGTGCCTAGACTGGAGAATCTCAGTGCAAGGAGAAGGGGGGATATACTACAAGCTATTCCATATTGGAAAGCTATCATGAACACTGTAGGGTTCCTATGCCAAGCTCAGAATGCATTGGCATTCAGGGTCAGCGGTAATGGCTTCTCTCAAGGCTTGGTAAAAGGAGGGACTAAGAGAGGTGTAAGACTTCTCAATCATTGCAATATACTATCCTTTCTTGAGAAAAAGAAGACTGAGCTCTAGTGCCCCCTCTGTAGGGATGTGGTCCCCACATCTGCTCAAAGCATCAGCTATGCCATTGGACTTACCTGGCTGATACACTATCAGGAAATTGATGGTACCCAATTTCTCCATCCACCAGGCCTGTCTCCTAGAGATGAGCTAAGTAGTCATAAAGTACCCTAGGTTCTTATGGTCTATCACTACCAGCACTAGATGAGCTATTCCCTCCCACCAATATCTCCATTGCATGTAAACACAGTCAAACACTGCAAGCATTTCCTTGTCATATATCTCATAATTCCAATCTACAGGTTCAAGTTTGGGAGAGTAGAAGGCCAAAGGGTGAGTAGAGCTATCAGGAAACTAGTGTAATAGTACACCTCTAAGGGTAAAGTCACTGGCATCAGTTTCAGCTTGAAGGGGGGTTTGAGAATCGTGGTAGACAAGGATTGGTGCAGGGGTGAAGAGGGCCTTGAGGGTATTGAAAGGAGAGTGCTGCTGAGACCCCTAGGTCTAGGGCTGGTTTTACTTAGTGAGGTTTATCAGGGGCCTAGCAATCTTTAAAAATCCTTGGATGAAGACCTGATAAAAATTTGCCAGGCCTAGAAAGGAATGGACATTGCGAATAGTAGTGGGAGTCAGCCAATCTCAGATGGCTTGAATCCTATCCTCAGAAATACTAATGCCCTGGTTGGAGATGATGAACTGAAGGAATTCTACTTCATAGACTACCCAGATACACTTGGCAGGTTTGAGAGCCAACTTATAGTATTCAAGGCACTTGAGAACTTCATGCACAACATAGTCATGTTCTTCCTTAGTTGTAGCATAGATTAGGATGTCGTCTTGGTAGATGAGGACACCTAGATCAAGAAGGTCATAAAAGACCATGTTCATCATTTCCTGGAAGACTGCAGGGGCATTGTAGAGACCACATGGCATCACTAAATACTTGTACTAGCCTTAACGAGTATGAAAAGATGTTTTCCACTCATCACCCTTGGTGATGTGAATAGGGTTGTAGCTGTTTTTGAGGTCAAGCTTGGTGAATCATTTCGCATTGCTGATCTGGTCTCTAAGTTCACCTATAACGGGGAGAGGATAGCGGTTCTGAATAACAATCTTATTTAAACCCCAGTAGTTAATGCAAATGTAGAGAGAACTATCAGCCTTCTTCATGAACAGGAAAGGAGCACCTATGGGAGACTTAGAGGGCCTTATCTTCCCCTCCTTGATCATCCAATCAAGGTACTTACATAGGGCATAGAGCTTAGTTTTGGAAAGATGGTAAAGCAGGCCCTATAGAGGAGTCATTCCTTCTTTCAGATTAATTTTGCAATCCCATTCCTGATAGGGAGGGAGTGAAGAGGCAAGTCATTCGGAGAAGATAGCAGGATAGATTTGTTCCCACTTATCACCTTCAGAGGTCAAGGAGATAGAAAGACTGTATGAAGAGGTTAGCAAAGCTACCCAGTGGAGCTCTGGTCATAGCAGCACACCAATGACAGACAATTCTTTCATTAACTAGGGTGTCCACCCACCCAAGCAGTCTACCACTGACAGCTTCGTCGTTGGCATAGAAGTTGTCATCCTTAATGACATCAAATGCCAAGGCCATATAGACCAAAGGGGTCATATGATGGTTCTCGCATTTGGAGCAGGGGAATCCTATGAGAACAGCCCAGTCATAATTGACCTGTAGTTCATGATCCTGAAACCACTTAATAGGAAGATATATGTCCACATCTGGAGGCATAGGGCCAATGTTGAAATCGATGAGTTCGCGATAGTTAAGGACCTGCATCTAGAGCTTGGGAGTTTAATACCACTCCTGTTACCAGGAACTATCATAGGAAAAGATATTGACTAACGGGAACCTTTCTTCTTATAGACAGGGAGCTGATCTGAAATATAGGCACCAGTGGCTCCATTGTCTAACTTGGCTGTAGCTGTAATCATGTATACTTGGGGACCCTTAACTGAATAGGTTTTCCAGTGCAAAGGGAATGGAATCATGATATACCTGCCTTGTGCAGGGCCTTCTTTGGAGGAAATAATAGTTTTTATGATAGCAGTAGTGAATACGTTCTCTAATCTCTCCTGGGAAACTTGTGGCCGGAGCTTACTATACATCTTGTCTACAAGGAGGTTGTTAAAACAGTGGGAGTTGGAGTTCTGTTTTCCCCTCTTATAGTGATAACTTTCTTACTTCCAGTCTTTTCTTTAGTTCTTCCCTATAAAATATTTCTAGCTTCCTTTTGTTTTCTTCATAGCTATTTCCTGACACTAAAATTCAAATATTAACATAATAAAAAGCTTTTCACCTGTCCTGCTATCTCTTGTAAGCAGTTCCACATAAATGTTGAAGAGTAGGGGGGAGATAGGTGATCCCTGGGGCACTCCTATTTGTACTTTATGAAAGCTGGTTCTTGCTCCTTTGTCCAAGAAGGCTAATTCTCTATTTTGTAGGAAGGATCTAGTCCAGTTAACAATGTACTCTAGTGTGTTGTGCTTCTTCAGTATTTGGATGAGAATGTCATGATCTACTCTGTCAAAGCCTTTTTTGATGTCTATAATGAGGAGGGTAACTTTGTTTCCTAGGTTAAGTTCTTCTCTCGCTTTATATTTGACTACATTTATAGTATCTATGGTCAATCTTCCTAGGAGTACTCCATACTGATTAAGGTTAATCATGCCATTATCTATTATGATTTGAGAGAGCCTAGTTGCTACCACTTGTTCTAGTATTTTACCAAGGGTGTATATGAGATAAATACATCAGTATGCAATAGGCAAGGAGTAGTATAATTTCTTGGGTTTGGGGATGGCAGTTCCTAGTGTTTTTTTGAAAGAGCCTAGGTAAACTCTGTGTTATATCAATGGGGCAAGCAGTTTAGGTAGTACTTCTAGTGCTACTGAGTACAGGTTCTTCTATAACAAGTACTAGATTTGATCTGGGCCTGGTGCAGTCGAGTGGGAGGCTTTTTTCAATCTATGTTCTATTTCTTCTTTGGAGATTTCAGAGTTTGTTATCTTCTTATGGGGTTCAAGTTCTATTTCTTCAATCAGTGGGGTAGGGAAGTAGTGCTAAATTATAGCTTCTGCTTTTTCTTTAGGGCTTTCTACTCCATTGATAGCCAGTATGGGGTAGTCCCTCATGTATCTGTAGTACTTGAGAGTGTTCTACAGGTCCTTTTGGTTTATATCTTTTAGGAAGTTTTCCTAATATTCTTTCTTGGTATTTGTAACTGCCTTGTAGAAGTCTTTTTTCTTTTCCTTGTATTCTTCTTTTGCTTTTGTGCTATTCGGGTTTTTCTTTGCTTTATATCTTACTTGTCCTAGCTCTTTTTTCTTTTTGTTTAGGTCTTTATTCCACCACTCTTTGGATTTTCCTGTGATAGTTTTTGTGGGGAGGGTATCATTTTGTTTTATCTAATGGAGGAGTCTATTTTTGTTTTCTTCTATCTATTTATCTGGGTTTAGAGGGTCAAAGGGGGTTGGCTCCTAGTCTTTGAGGTTTTCTACTACTTGTTCCCAGCTTGCTTTTTCGTAGTCTCTGACTATTCTTTTTTCCCCTTTTGTTCCTTTCTTTGATAGTGTTATTGCTATAACTTCATGATCACTAGTCATTTATGCACTGTCTAGTACAATCTACCAGTCTACTGTCTATTTTGTTGCTTAGGGTAAGAGGAATGCTAGGTCGATTATTGTATCCCTTTGGTTTTAGTTTCCATATCTTCTTGGTATTTCTAGTTCATTTAGTATATATTAGCCATGATCGCATCCTGCTTCTACTAGTGGTTCTGCTCTTGTGGTCTCAGCTTTAGAGATTTGGCCCAACCATAGGTGGTGAAGGTTAAAATCTCCTAGGGCGAGGTTGCAGTTTGGGGTAAAGGTTGTAGTCCAGTTTTGGTCTTCTTTTTTAGTAGTTATGTGATAGTATGTATTCATGATGTCTAGGTATTCTTCTTTGTTTGTCAATATTCTAGTTATCTGCATGATTCCTTTTTCATTTCTTGACAGGGTAAGGATTTATTTTTGATAACTTTGTGATATATATTACTACTCTTGATTTTTCCTGGCTACTTGGGTAGAAATAGTGCAAGCTAGGGTATCTTAGCAGGATATTACTGAAGGTTGGTGGTTCTTGTACTACTAGGATATTGGCATTGTTTTTTATTACAATCTTGAATAGAGTATGGAGATTGGTGTTCGAATTTTGACAATTGTGCTGCAGGATTTTAAAGACCGGATGTGGGTTGAGACCCCACTGAAATTTCTCTTCTCTTTTTACTATTTTATAATTCTTCTTCCATTTGGATTTCATTACTGTCTTGGTTTACCTAGGCCTTTTTGTTCTCTTGTATATCTCTGGTGTATCCTTCCATGATTTCTAGTCTTCTATGGCAGTTTCAGTAGGTGGCTCTGTGCTGTTATTAGTAGTTGATGTAAATTTCCTTATAGTGATTGCATCCTCTATTTAAGTTACAGATAATGTACTTGTGTGTTTGGGTCGAGTGTTTAGGAAGATCTGGGTACATGTTTCTGCAGATGTTGCAGTTTCTTTCTTTTTCCTTGCACATGGTGATCATGTGTCTAAACTTAAGGTATTTGTAATATTAGGTGGTGGGGTTTATTCTCCATGAGTAGGCGACTTTGCATAGTTTATTGAAGAGGATGATTTAGTTTCCTAGTTAGGGGAATTGATCTTCTGTGATTCTGATGGTGACTCCGGTAAAGGCTCCTCCTGATGGGTTGTTCTTCCTTTCTTCATTTGACTTGAGGTATCTTACTACTGAGATTTCGATGTCTACTATGCTAAGCATTTCTTGTCTTAGTGCATACACTAGGACTTGTCTAAGTGGCTCTGGTGGGACAGAATATAGGATTATTTTAATGTCCATGGCTACTACTCTAAATCCTTCTCTTTTGACTTCTAGGTTGGTAGTTTTCCTTGCAATGAAGTTGAGTTCATCGAGATATGGCATCATGTTTGCTGCTGGGACTGTTAGGGGGGTTGTGATCATAATTAATAATTTATAGTTTACTCATCTAGTAATTGCTCTAAGACTTGCTGGAGCTCCCTTATCGGTAAGTCATTGGATGAAGGCAGTTCTTAGTTCATCTGGGTCTGCTCTGGCATTTGTGAAGTACACCTTATTGGCCATTAGGGAATGCAACTCTCTTCTGGCTGTTGGGTACATTTTTGTTTTGTTGTTATTTATGGCCTTAAGATAGGGGGTAGAGCTCTTTGAGCTATTGTTGGCTATGTATGCAGCTCTTTAGGCCTAGGTTTTTTGTTGTTCATTGCTGGGCTCTAGGTCTATGATCAGGGGGAGGAGGGGGCTCTTGTTCTTAACTGAGCTATTTTAGGTGGGCAGTTTTTATACAGGTAGGGTCAGGGCCATACTAGGCAAGCAGTCTTGGGTAGGCTCCTATGTTTTATTATTTGGGAGGGTGTGCAGTTTAGTGGGTGATCTGTTTACCCTAGGCAGGTTGATTGGGATGATAGGGGGGGGTCAGTCCTCTTACATTTTGTCCTTTTTAGTCCTTTATAGTGTTGATAGAAGCTCTCATATATCTTAGTTCTCTTTCTTGGGTTTTGAGCTTATAATTGAGCTTATTGATAGTTTGTTAAGCTTTGTATTGGTTGTTATGCATATTGTCTAGTTTTCTCTAGATGTGCCCTATTGCTGTGAAGAGCATTGAATAGACTTTATTGTTGTTATAGGATTCCTTAAAGTTTTCATCAATCATGGTCTAGAAGATTTTGCCCTATTTATTGCTCATCATGTTTACAAGAAGAAAGAAGAGAGAGACTTTCATTTTCCTATCAAGAAGAAAGAAGAGAGACTTTGAATTTCCCTAACAACTACCTAAGGCACTACAGTGGGGCATTTACACTTAGCTAAAAGCAGAGACATGACCATAGCCCTTACCCCTTAAAAACCAAAGAAGTCCTCTGCTGACTCATACTGAAAAAGAAAATGTAGATAACTACATACCAAGAGCTAGATTGGGAAAAGTAATCTCTAGGTAAAACTTAAAACAACAAAAGAAAAAAACCCCTACACATACTATATGACCGAGTGAAAAATAAAATAGAATAGAGAAGAAGAAATGTGCAATCTCCCCCACACTTTATAAAAGTAGAAAAACACTAGTTCCATCATAGAAAAATAAAAACAAGGTATGAAAGGAGAAACTAGACTTCCCCCATAGTGGTGGACTTATCCTTCCTGTTAGACTTGGCAAGTTTAGCCTGAATCATTGTCATGCAGATTAGATCATTCACTTTGTAGGGGCTAGTATAGTTTACATATCAGAGAACAGTGTTCTCATAGACAAAGCCTTTCAGTTATTTGCAGTTAGCTACCCCGCAGGTGTACTTAGAGATAGTATAGGGGCTAGTATAAAGTCAGCAGCAGGGAGGGGATTGACAGTTCTAGACCAGGTGTCCAAACTTCGAGCAGTGAGAGCATTGGGTGTCAGCACTGAAGGGGATGTATTTAATAGTGTGATGGGTTTTGTTGAGGATGGTAAGACCCTTAAGAATATAAGCCTCATTATTGTTGTTGATGACAGTGATCACAAGTGAGCTGTGATTCTGTTTGGTGATTTTTCTGCTAGACATCAGCCAGCGTAGGGTCATGACAAGGGTAATACTGTAGTTGTAGTATTCAATCTCCTAGTAGAGGCAGGTCATTTGTCCTATAGTGCTGAGATCAGTAGCAGTGGGAATACCATAAATGATGTACTTCTTCAATGTGTGATTGCGATTAATACCCTTGACTTTGCAGAATTTGCTAATAGCTTTTGTGATAGCAGGGTAGTAGGCAAGGATAGTAGCACTAGTGACAGTCTCTATGGTGGTAAGGACTAGCATGGTAGGGCTGTTGTTGTGATATTTATAGATGTGTAAGAAGGAGGGGGCTTTGGCCTTATCCAGGGCTAAGTTTATACGGTTGCAGATTTGGACATAATTATCTACACTGAAGGCTGATAGTTCTTCAATACTGAAAATAATTTCTTGGTTATAGTAGGTAGGGTACTGTAGGAGGGCAAGTGGAGTGGTTGGGAGAAGGTCCTTCTGTGTGACCAGGCTACTCTTCTTCTTCTGTTTTTTTGATATGACTTGAGCCTAAGTTTGAGCATCCTAGGCTTATTATAGGACAAGGAGGGAGGTAGAAGTGGTGGCAATTGAGTGAAGTTCCCTAAGATATTTTGCGGTTGCTTTTTATTGTTTTTGGATGTCCTCGAGAGACTTAAGGACTTCTAGTAAGGTGGGCAAGGCTTTAGGAATAGGTGCTAGGGCTTTGGTTGTAGGTAGGGGTGGTCATGACTCTACAGCAGTGACTCAGTTAGTAAGCTCAATCTGGGTGTTGGCAATGGTGGTGAGGGTTGACTAGATAGAAGCCAGTGACTGTTAGATAGTAGGAAGGTCTCAAGTAAAGAAGGTGACAAGTCCAGATGTGTTAAAGGTCTTGATAGCATATGCACCTTAGACATCGCACCATGTGCAGGCACCATGTAAATTGGTGTTGTATCTAAGTAAGTGACCAAACTCAGATGTTGTAAGGTTGAATTAGATTTGTCTGAATACTTCGACCCTTCAAATAGTTTTAGGGGATAGATGGGGGACATTTTCAGGCAAAGAGGGGGTAGAGGAGAAGGGGGTAGGTAGGTATAGAGGGGGGGTAGGAGTGTTGTGATAAGATATCACTAAAGGGTAGAGATAGAAATGTTTGTGATAGGAATTTTCAGTGTAAGCAAGGGTTGAAGGTTACGAAGTGTCATGAGAAGAAAGAAGAGGAAATATAGGACTACATAGATTTCCTTCTCTTAGATACTAACTACCAAGAGCACTGCCTCCTATCTAGAGCAGTCTCTGTAAAACCTATTTTGTCCATATGACCCTTTCCCATACGTCATTCAATCTAAACACTATCCTCATGACCTATACAAGGCAGACAGCTGAACATGAGTGATGATACATTACTGAGTGATACTTCATAATTCATAATGCAGAATTCCAAAGAACATCACTGACAATAGGAGATATAAGGAGAATATAATAAATAGGAAAGTACATGAGCACAGTTCATTACAGATAAAGAGAAGTAAAGTTTAGTTCTCTTTATCACTAGGGATAAAAAAATCTCAGCAAATGATATGTATAGATATTCTAAAAGAGATAGGATATAATTGCTACATCTGTACAATCTAGAACATGATAGAATGTACAGGATACTACAAGAGGGTACCCTGAAAGAAGCAACAAAATATTATAATTTTCTAAATATTTACAAACTAAAATAAATTTTATTAGATTTAGTGTACATGAAGTAAACAAAATCAAACATGTCAAATGGTGTAAGGAAATACTACACTGGACTTATGATGTTTAGTTATAAATGGTATAGAATTATGAATCTACATTCAATACTGCAGGATTCAGCCACTAAACAAAGGTTATTCATTGTCTATATAAAGAATTTCTTCTTGATTATATAGTTAAAAGATGAGATTCTAGGAAGAAAAGTAACATAATATAGGGTGCATTCTATGGAATACCTAAATCAGAGTTATATATTGTCTAAGCAGGTACAAAAGTTAACTCTAATATTTATATTTAGAATATCCTAAATCTACTGCTTTTCCTATTCTAGCATCACACTTATGAGCAGTATGACTAGATGCAAGTGGTTGAGGATAGACCACCTAGGCACCAAAAATAGGCAATTGGTTACAGGAAGAGAAACAACATTAAAATTCTCCCTTAGCCAGCCCAATTCCCTGATTTGAACCTCATTGAGGCATTATAGGGAGATATGGAAATGGAATTAGGTGAGATATTTAGGAGACTATCTGATTTAGAAACACTGACAATTATTTTGAAAAATGCATAAAATCAGATATCGGTGGACTACCTTGACAGTTTGATTAGAAGTATACCTTATATAGGTTAGAAGTGGTGATTGCCACTGGAGGGAATGCAATGCCATATTAATCTTTTTTTTTTTCTTCTTTTTTTTTTACTTT
>JABYPW010001702.1:0-14129 GCA_016880775.1 Phymatotrichopsis omnivora
GGGGGAAGTTGGAACAAAAAAAAAAAAAAAAAAAAAAAAAAAAAGGCCAATAGATTCCCGGTCCTTAGCAGCCCTTCTCATAATACTCTCCCGATTTCTATAACTCCGAACCGAGCGATCTCGGTTTCTAATATCCGTTGCTCTTTGTAAAGTTAACTGACCAGCGTGGGGAATATCATTTGGCCAAGCCTTAACAATGAGCAGTAATGTTATAACGTTATACACTAGCCCCTGCTCACCTTTGTCCTTAGAGGAGACGTATTATCCTCTCAAAAAGTTTTTGGCAGCGTATTCTCACACGATTACAAGGTAGCACTCGGACAAATGGCTCCTCTTGCACCCGTGATATCGCCTACCATTTTTAACGTATTTTATGGGTGAGCAGGCCAAGACACAAACTGGATATTTCTGGGTTAGGGCTATTAATTTAAGTGAAGTCGTATTTCAAGAACACTTACGACAATTACGTTTCGAAATTGTTCGAGTCAAGCAGCGCAAAGATTTCCGGGAGAGACGTTTCAAAAAAGCTTTAAAATCTTTACGCTTGAGTACCGAGAAACCAGCTTTCCCAACAGGAGAGACCTATGACGTTTAAAATATACCTTAGCGTATCGCTTCAAGGGAGTGGAAATCTCGACGAGAGGCTCCAACTTTTTTATGCCGGCTGGGGAAGGGGGTGTGGAGCATTGGGTTAAGAAGCTGAGTGGCTGCGGTTGCCGCCTGCATGGATATTTTTAAGGACATGGTTCACAACTTAGTGGTAGCAGGAGCTCACCTCGTGAAAATGTAAAAAAGGTAAACACTTGATCTTAAACGGTTTAAATCGGCATCATGAACTTTTTGCAAAATTTAGCACTCAGCTCGAGCGCCGGCATACTATTACCTGTAATCTCGGCGTCTTTAATTTTTTTTTTTCTTTCTTTGAAATTGCAAACACTCGCTCACTCCACAACTTCCAACCTCATCAAAATTTTAATATTGATGAAGAAGATTTTTTTCATGCAGGATGCAAGTAAAGCAAGCATTATTGGTAGGGTTAAGAGAAAGAATCCAAGGGTAACACAAGATGAATAAATAGAGATGATTACTGTGATCAAGACTGCCTTTTGTTTATAGGTTATGCCTCATATCTGTTTTATGATTTGCAAGGGCAATGGTCACTACATAGGTTAGCTATTGCAATTACTTATAAAATTCCGTATTAATTTCATAGCAATAACTCTTCCTGAAAGTAGGCAAAGACTAATAAAGTTAACAGTGCACTAATCTCTATCTAAGAGCTTTTAAAATCCTTATGTGTATTTGTGAAGGGAAAGAGAAGTGATAGGAAGGTGTAGACATAGTACATGTACATCTGCAGAAGGAAAAAAAAAAAATTATAATGTAGTGTTCTCAATATATATGATACTAGGGGTAATAGAGATAGGAAATTAAGGTACATGGAGGACAAATTCTAAGCTTCTTCTAGGAGGTAAATTTCATCCCCTAAATACTTTAGGATAATATGTGTATATATATAAATATACTATAAAGGTGGTTATAGTAAAAAATTATGATATAAAGCTAGTCTATAAAAATAAGTAAATTATTATATATGGGTGTGGGAATAAAATTTTTATGACATTTATTCCTTAAATAATCTATAATAGTACCAACTGTGTAAATAATTATGTGGTAATACACTTTAGTTGTATTAGAAAGTTTATATAGCAAAGATAACTCCTACTAAGATTCATACATCATATAGCTATATTTTGTATATTTAATTAAGTCAAGTAATTGTATCAATATCCTTATATACATTAAAAAAATGACAACAAAAGAGACCTTCTTTTTTACTTTTTCTTGTAAGTTTACTGGTTATACTATATTCAAGTTTTTATTTTATTATCTATAGGATAAATAAATTTGAGCTAAAAAATTATGATGTAATGGAGTTAGGACATCTTAGAAGAATATTATTTTAGTAATATTTTATACCTTAGAAGTCATTTAAGATTATGTAGGGGGTTAATACATAGCACTAGGAAGTGAGACATCACAGGGAAGTGAGATAATGTGATACAATAACAAAAAATTATATTTCCTTCACAACTACATATCACATTATAGAGAGAGAAAATTTACTAGACTACTAAAACTAGGTGAAAAATTCTACAATCTCAGATTAACAAATTTCTAGAAATATGTGAAAAATATAGTATTAAAGCACCCCCTCTTCAAATAGCTATAACTACCCCCCTCCCTTGGCAGTATAAAGAGGTGTGATGAACTGTGGTCATGTGCTTTCCTACTTGTTGTATTCTCCTTATACTTCCTATTGTTAGTGATGTTCTTTGGAATTCCACATTATGAATCATGAATTATCACTTGGTCATGTACGGTTACTCATGTTTAGCTGTCTGCCTTGCGGAGGTCATGAGAACAGTGTTTAGATTGAATGACGTATGGAAAAGGGTCATGTGGACAAAACAGGTTTTGTAGAGACTGCTCTAGAAGGGAGGCAGTGCTCTTAGCGATTGGTATAAAAGAGAAGGAAATCTCGCAGTCCTGTATTTCCTTTCTTTCTTCTTCAAGCAGTATCTTAAGTATACACCTAAGGAATAAAGAGTTATTCCTACAAACCTTCAGCATATCATTGCCTCACTCAATGTGCACCTCTTGAGTCCTCTACAGAGCTGTGTATCTTCTTCCATCCTAATTTACCCAAAAACCCTGATACAGACTGAGCATCAGTTATATCGCTGAAGGAGTTGTCCTTTACAAGAGGCTTGTAGAGCATAATTTTACAGTTATTAGATTTAGATTTTTCAGGTATTAGCGGTATGGCAGGAATAGGGTCACTATAGGCATTATAGGATATAGGTATCTATCATGTAATAGTGGGCATACTATACAGTATAGTAACCTCTTTAGTACAAACACAATTGTAAGCATACAGAGGTCTAAAAAAATAAGGTCAAAACTGGCTAACTTAATTCCTCAACTATTACCAAAACCTTGCAACAAAATATATGGTATATGTAGACTGTTAATGTGGATATGTTAGTAGTCCTCTAATAATCTGTAATTATTTTTAAGGTTGGTAAGATTATTTGAAAAAATAATCTACAGCCTTACCAAATTCTCAAATAGATGAAAAGGATCCTTAATAGGGATTTCAAGTAGGTTAAAGGTGATTTACAGGAAAGGATATAAAAATCTATGAGTTATGCATACTAGGGTATATGAAATGGTCATAGCAATTGAAGCTATATATGTTACTGGCTATTTACTTCTACCATTTATTGTACATAAATGTAGTGTACATTATGTTAGTTTACATATTGTTTTAGATGTTGGAGGAAAAGATCCATATTTGCTTACTCTCCAAAGGGTTAGACAGATAAGAAATTTAGGTATAAATGGTTAATAGAACTTTTTGAACTATATATAAACCTAAAAATTTGCTATAGTAACTCTTAGCTACTATGTTTGATATTAGGTAAGTAAAAAGAGTTTAATTTTCAATTAATATTTATTTCTAATACAAATTAATAACTTTCTTATACTTACTCTCTTTATTTCTACTAATTTATAATTTCCTACTATCTTATAGTAGAAAACTCAAGTTTGAATACAAGCTTTTAGAGGACAAAAAATAATAATAACTAATAGGATTTTGAGCTTAAGCATTAATATTATATATAGTTTATGATATATACTTTTTTCCATGGCTCCTGAATTTTTCTAGAAGTAGCAGGAGGTCTAATAGATAATGTATAAAATCCTAGTATTTAACAAGAAAATTTATATTCAAATAAATGTTTAAATTAATACTAAATACTGAGAAATTTATATTAAAAATAATGGAAAATAATTATTTAATTATAAGTTAAAATGATATATACATTTATAGATATTATAGTTTATAGTATAGGTTATGGTAAGGGAGAGTATTAGGAATATCTAAGCCTCACTTATTAAGGTAGTAGAGACTTATTTAGTATTACTATATAATTTAATAATGAGAGTTATTAGTGGAGAGGATTTGATTATTTAATACTAATATAGGTCATATAGAGAATATCCTGAGTCCATGTAAGCAAATGTGACTGATGATTACAATGGCTTTATGAAGGTTACCCTGACAGTACTTAGCAAGTATTACTCTTATGTATATGACTATAGCCTTGCTTTTAATTGAGTGTACCTGACCCATCTATATAATAGTGATTAAGGGAACATAATATCAATATAAAAAGTATTAATAGTTTTACTAAATTATCTACCAAATAAAATCTGTTTACTTGTTACAAAATCCTATCTATTAATAGATAAAATTCATCAAAGAGATAATTTCTTCCTTAGATTAACCTAATAGAAGAATTTTTTTAGATAAAATTCATTAACATACTATTAAAAATAGTTTTTAAACTGATCAAATCCCTTCCTATAAATAAAATTTTATATTTTAGCTAACATTAACTATAGACTACATTTATCTTACTGAGGATAAAATTTCTTTACTAAAGGGCAAATGTTACTGGTAAAAGGATATGATAATTATGTCTTTATAGGGAGTATACTAGTGCTATCAATATAAGCACATACTTTTAGGATATTATAGGTATAATTTTGATGAACTTATATAATACTAGTAGTCAATAATTTTGACATAGTGCTAATATCTCCTGTTAGACAAAATATACATCTTGATATAGTTGGTAACATTAAATTCAACATTAGTATGTAATACATACTTACTTTGTGTATATAGAACTAGTTATACTACCTATACCTTTAGTATATACATTTGAAATTCAATATATATAAATAGATATCCCTGAAGTAGTAATATATATACTTAAGTTAAGAACTAACTTAATGTAGCTAAAAAGTAAAAAGGTAATAACTTATAAGGAAAGATAAAAAGTAGTAGAAAAAAGAATTATCCTCTACAAAAAAAAATAGGTATTTTTTTATTTAAATTATATTGCATTATTTCTAGGTATAAGCTCTATATACAACTTCTATAAATATGATATAAAAAAGCCTAAATAACCTCTAGATGTCCCCTAAGTAACCCCTATAGTAAGTTCTAAAAGAGTGATAAGAAAGATAGTGCAATAGCAAAAGAGCAAAGAGAGGTAAGGGGGAAAGAAAGTAAAAATAGTGAAAGAGAGACACCTATCATATGCAAGGGAAAGGAATAAGCCTGATAAAAAACTAAGATAAAATATAAAAGAACACTGGGACCCTATCCTTTTACCCTAAGTAGGTAAACCTTACAATACCTAGAAAAAGAAATATAGAGACACAAAAGTACTAAGTATACTATGAAATAAAAAGCAATTTATATTTACAAAGAATATACTCAACATTAGCTGAAATCCTACTATGACATAAAAATAAAGAAAGAGGGAGAGAGGAGGGGGACATAAGTTTCTATGTCCTCCTCAGATTTGTATGGTCACTTAACTTATCATTTTTAGTTATAGCAATAATCTATATTAGGTAGTATAAGTATTGGTAGTATATGGCTAGGATAATCTAGTAGTATAGTTGTCCTAGTATTATTGTATAGTAATGTGCAATGTCATAGGTTTTAATCCCACTCACACCAATCCTTATATACCACAATTTCCCAGTGTGATAAATCGTGGTCATGTACTTTCCTACTTATTGTATTCTCCTTATGTTTCCTATTGTCAGTGGTGTTCTTTGAAATTCCATACTACGAATTATGAATTGTCACTCAGTCATGTACAGTCACTCATGTTTAGCTGTCTGCCTTGTGGAGGTCATGAGAACAGTGTTTAGATTGAATGATGCATAGAAAGTGGTCATATGGACAAAGCAGGTTTTACAGGGACTGCTCTAGAAGGGAGGCAGTGCTCTTGGCAATTGGTATAAAAGAGAAGGAAATCTTGTAGTCCTATATCTTTTCCTTCTTTCTTCTTTATGCAGTATCTTAAGTATACACCATAGGAATAAAGAGTTATTCCCACAAACCTTCAGTAAATCATTGCCTCGCTCAATGCGCACCTCTTGAGCCCTCTAGGAGAGTTGTGTATCTTCTTCTATCCTGATTTACCTCCAAACCCCAATATAGACTGAGCATTAGTTATATCGCTGAAGGAGTTCTCCTTTACACCTAGTGACTCACAGGTTTTGTAGTGTAAGCAAGTTTACCCTTACTGTACATTATTCCCTAATTACTAGCAAGTGTATGTAAGTGAATACAACTGATGACCACAATAGCTGTATGAAGGGTTACCCTAATAGTGCTTAGAGAGGTTGCTCCTCTGTTATGTGACTATATCATATGCTCTTGAATGAGAGCGATACCCTATCCATATAAGGTGACCAAGGGAGTATAAGAAGATATTGGTAGTATATATACCTTTGCAGTTTATACACTTAATAGTTATATACTCATATTATCAGCCTTTAACCTTGCAGTCAGGGTTACTACAATTGTATTCTATGAGGAGATGTTTTCTAGCATAGTACTGGCAGATAGGGTAGTAAGTCCATTGCAGTTAGTAGCTGCTAAAGTAGTTGCAATGGGTATACTAAGTAGTATTACTAAAAGTAATGCACTATTTAGTCTTGCAGTTTTTGTTTAAGATTATAAGACCATTAGAAATTTAGGAGTAGTTGTTTGTAATGTCTATAATGATAATATACAAAAAAAAGAAAAAAAAAAAAAAAAAATAGGTACTATATCTCAAATTATATTAGTGAAAAATAGAGGGGTTAAAAAATAGGAGTAAATATTAAATGTGAAAGTAAAAAAAAAAAAGTGATATAAATGAAAGTAAATAAGAGCAAGGTAGTTAGTGTAACGGATCACCCTATATGGTTCGTATTTGACTCGGTAAAGATACCTCAGGCACGCTTCGCAAACGCTACTGAGTAAACTCAGATATCTCAGCTAAACGAAAGCTCAACTGGAAGATATCGTTCCTACGACGAACAGGGTGGACTTCAAGTATTGAAGACAAGTAAAGACGAATATATTCTTTAAGGCTCGAAGATAACTTAAAGGCTCGTACAATGGTACTCGCAGAGAAGACAAGGTAGCTATGTGCTAAAGAAGGAAGGAAGGAAAAGACAGAACAGAGAAACACCCACGCGCTTATATATCCCATCCTTCACCCGAGCTGACAAAGAGATGACAAAGGAAATAGAAACACATCGAACTAAGACCCATTCTAGACCATCTCCTGATTCCTAATCGCCGAAACCTGTAGAAGAGTCCAGAATGGACAGGACGCGATTAGTACTCAATTTGACTATGATCGCCTATCTTTCTTGGGCCTCACTCCCGATTAGAGATAGTCTCTCGCGATACGAGTCCGATCGCCCGATCATGACCTCATGGCTGACTAGGCCAATGTCGCGTCATGCCGATAGCCGATCACGTGCCCGTGGGGTTGAATTCACGCGCTTAGTCAAGGCTAACGGCAAAGCCACACCCTGCTACGTTACGCCACAAGGTCATGTGACAGAGGATCGTCTCCAGAGCGCTTAACACAATGGTGAAGGGTAGAGACGGCATACTCACATGTTGACAATCTAAGCGTAACCTCCATCATAGCGCATCGTCCAGGTACCTTGACGCTGACCACTACCGGTGTTCATAACACTACGCCCCTTCTAAGGCGCATGGTCCCCCATGCGCATAGGAGTTAGCTTTATGTCGATTCTCCTTTCCCTCTGAGAGCAACCGAGGCGAAAGGACGGGTTCCTGCAGCCTGTAGGGGGAGATCATCCTAACTCGATGGAGCTAAAAGGGGACTCAGGACCATGCAAAGGACACAATGGTGTCACCCCGCTGCATTAAAGGGAGCCCAACTGTGGAAGAAGGAGCGACTATACATACCTCAATTCCTCCGTCTTCGCTTTCATGGTGGAGCCTCCTCTGACTCAGTAGCTTGGCGCTCTGCCTCTGGATGGGCCTGTCGAAAGGTCAAAAGAGCATCGATGGGTTCGCCGTTAACTAGCAGTGACTCCAAGGGTTCCCAACTCCCCTCATCCCGAGGGTATCCTTCCCACAACACAAAGTATTTCACCCGCTTGGTTTTCCGATTGTTCCGGACTTTGGCGATCTCGGAAACAAAGAAGTAGTTTTCACCCTCCTCAATCTCTGGTGCAGGAGGGGGGTGAACAGGGAACCGATTCGAAACGTAATAGGGTTCCAGCTTGGAGACGTGGAAAACAGGGTGGATCTTCCAAGAGAAGGGAAGCTTGAGTTTGTAGGCCCGAGGCCCGATGGGTTTGATTACCTTAAAGGGGCCTGCAAACTTTGCATCTAGCTTACGGGAAGGTCAGGAGGGGGTGATATCATCTCGCTTAAGGAGGACGCGGTCTCCGGGTTTGAGTTCAGGTAATGGAAGGTGAGACTTGTCGTACCACGCAACCATCTTCTTTTGTGCATCGAAGAGGCGTTGCCTAATGGTGGTCCATTCTCTAGTGAGAGCCTCACTTCCCCGATAGGCCAAGACCGTTTGAACTGCGTCAAGGGAAGGATGATATCCAAAATTGGCGAAGAAAGGGGACACCCCAGTGGAGGATGACTTGGCATTGTTGTATGCGAATTCTGCTAGGGCGAGAAAGAAAACCCAGTCCGATTGCTCAAAGTTGACATAGGCGCGGAGATAAGCTTCCAGGACCTGGTTCAGCCGTTCCGTTTGTCCGTCAGTTTGGGGGTGAGCAGCAGTGCTCTTTGACAACTTAACCCCGAGTTGATCCATCACATGACCCCAAAAGGCTTCGAACTTAGGGTCACAGTCGGAGACGATGTTGGCCGGTAAGCCGTGGTGTCTCCAGATCTCACAGACGAAGACGTTGGCGAGGTGCCTGGAGTCGACATTAGGGCCGAGAGGAATGAAGTGCGCCATCTTGGAAAAACGATCAACAATCACCCACACTTGGGTGAAGCCGTCAGAAGGAGGAAGGTCCATCACGAAATCCATGGAGATCGATTCCCACGGCCTGTAGGGTATCTCCAACGGAAGTAACTGCCCATAGGCCTTGTGTCGGCGGGCTTTATTCTGTTGGCACTGGTCGCACGCAGAGATATACTCAGCTATATCCTGCCATCGATGTGGCCAGTAGAAGTCTCTGTCGATAAGATCAAAGGTCTTATCTCGGCCTAAGTGGCCTGCCGTGGGGTGATCGTGCCTGGACTTGAGAACCTCAGTGCGAAGAGATGGGGGTACATACCACAAGCCATTCCACATTGGAAGGCCGTCATGAACACTGTAGGGTTCCTGTGGCGAGCTCAGAATACGTTGGCATTCAGGGTCAGTAGCAATGGCTTCCCTCAAGGCTTGGTAAAAGGAAGGATTGAGCAAGGTATAACTTTTCTCAATCGCAGCAATATACTGTCCTTTCTTGAGGAAGAGAAGACCGAGCTCCGGTGCCCCCTCCGTAGGGATGTGGTCCCCACATCTGCTCAAGGCATCAGCTGCGTCATTGGACTTACCTGGCCGATACACTACCAGGAAATTGATGGTGCCCAATTTCTCCATCCACCGGGCCTGTCTCCTAGAGAGGAGCTGAGTGGTCGTAAAGTACTCCAGGTTCTTGTGGTCCGTTATTACCAGCACTGGATGAGCCGTTCCCTCACACCAATGTCTCCATTGCATGTAAAGGCAGTCGAACACTGCTAGCATCTCCTTGTCATAGATCTTGTAGTTCCACTCCACTGGTTCAAGTTTGCGAGAGTGGAAGGCCAATGGGTGAATAGAGCCATCCGGAAACTGGTGCGACAGCACGCCCCCAAGGGCAAAGTCACTGGCATCGGTTTCAGCTTGAAGGGGGATTTGAGAATCGTGGTGGACAAGGATGGGCACAGAGGTGAAGAGGGCCTTAAGGGTCTCAAAGGCAGACTACTGCGGAGACCCCCAGGTCCAGGGCTGGTCTTGCTTGGTGAGGTTTGTTAGGGGCATCGCGATCTTCGAAAATCCTTGGATGAAGACCCTGTAAAAGTTGGCGAGCCCAAGAAACGAATGGACATCTCGAACCGTAGTGGGAGTAGGCCAGTCTCAGACGGCTTGGATCCTATCCTCAGAAATGCTAATGCCCTTGTCAGAAATGATGAACCCAAGGAATTCCACTTCATGGACCGCCCAGACACACTTGGCGGGCTTAAGTGCCAGCTTGTGTTTGTCAAGGCGCTTGAGGACTTCATGCACAAGACGGTCGTGTTCTTCCTTAGTTGCGGCGTAGATCAGGATGTCATCCTGGTAGATGAGGACACCCAGATCAAGGAGGTCACGAAAGATCGTGTTCATCATCTCTTGGAAGACAGCAGGGGCATTGCAGAGACCAAATGGCATCACCAAATACTCGTACTGGCCGTAACGAGTGCGAAAAGATGTTTTCCACTCGTCACCCTCGGCAATGCGAATGAGGTTGTAGCCGTTTTTGAGGTCGAGCTTGGTGAACCACTGAGCATTGCCAATCCAGTCTCGAAGTTCGCCCATAAGGGGCAGAGGATAGCGGTTTTGAATAACGATCTTATTCAAACCCCGGTAGTCGATGCAAAGGCACAGGGAACCATCAGCCTTCTTAACGAACAGGATAGGAGCGCCTGTGGGAGACTTGGAGGGCCTTATCTTTCCCTCCTTGATCATGCGATCAAGGTACTCACGCAGGGCCTGGAGCTCAGTCTCTGATAGATGGTAAAGCGGGCCCCAGGGAGGAGTCGTTCCTTCCTTCATATCGATTTTGCAGTCCCATTCCCTATAGGGAGGGAGCGAAGAGGCTAGGCATTCGGAGAAGACAGCAGGATAGATTTGTTCCCACTTGTCGCCTTCAGAGGTCGAGGAGATGGAAGACCGCATGAAGAGCTCGGCAAAATTGCCCACTGGAGCTCTGGTCATGGCGGCACACCAATGACGGACAACTCCTTCATTGACTGGGGTGTCTACCCACCCAAGCAGTCCACCACCGACAGCTTCGGAGTTGGCGTAGAAATCGTCGACCTTGATTAATTCAAATGCCGAGGCCATCTGGACAGAAGGTATCACAAGGTGGCTCTTGCATTTGGAGGAGGGGAATCCCACGAGAACAGCCCAGTCATAGTCGACCTGTGGTTCATGATCTTGGAACCACTTGACAGGAAGATATATGTCCACGTCTGGAGGCATAGGGCCAACGTCGAAGTCGATGAGTTCGCGATGGTTGAGGACCTGCATTTGGAGTTTCAGCGTGTAGTACCACTCTTGCCGGCAGGAACCATCATAGGCGAAGACGTTGACTGCCTGGGACCGCTTCTTCTTAGGGACAGGGAGCTGATCCGAGATGTAAGCACCGGTGGCTCTGTTGTCCAGCTTGGCTGTAGCTGTAATCACATGTACTTGGGGACCCTCGACTGTGTGTGTTTTCCAGCGCAAAGTGACTGGAACCGTGACGCACCTGTCCTGGGCAGGGCCTTCTTTGGAGGAAACTATGGTTGACATGTTAGCGGTAGCGAATACGTTCCCTGATCTCTCCTAGGAAACTCGTGGCCGGAGCTCGCTATACGTCTTGTCCGCAAGGAGGTTATTCCTAACAGTGGGAGTTGGAAATGCGGTGGGGGGGGAAACTGATAACTTGTTGGGGTGCAGTAAAGAGTGGTGGTCTGCTATACGGCCAGCGCATTTCGATCCGGTACGGATCCTCCTCAGGCAGAACTTGCAAAAGAAAAGGAAAACACAACCTCTAATCAACGCCTCTAAAAAAAAGAAGAAAAATTATACATGAGGGTATCATAACAGTCGTAACAAGACATTAGGTCATAACACATCACTCATGGGTATCATGAATTACATTAGCCTCAATGCTGGCAGGCCCACCCACCGAGAATGCAACAATGGTTGCAAACACCAGCTCCTTAGTAAAGAAAGGCACAAAGGAAATTTCAAACAATGGTCTTAAAGGAAATTTCGTGCAACAAATTCGATGTCTCAAACCAACTGGGTCTTAAAGGAAACAAAGAACAAAGGAAAACGGGAGAGGTAGCGTGGGATGCCACAAAGGAGAGAGGGGCACTTACACCATGGGGATATCATCCCTATCCTTCCAGTCGTCCAGGAGGTCGACCACTCTAGCTGCAGAGGTCTTTTGCTGCTTGGACAATGAGGAGTTTCTGTCATCCTCCGCCTTGCGTTTGGTAGACGCGATCTTGACTGCGGAGATGCTGAACTTCCTCGTGGAGTAACAGTCCTTAACACCATGGTGTTTGGACAAGCAGTGCAAACAGGCCTTGTTCTTCTTAGACCACTCCTTCTCTTCCTCGGTGAGTTGAGGAAGCTTCCCCTTATCCTGGGAAGAGGACCCCGAGGGACGCTTGTCCTGGGTCTTTTTTAGCTTGTTGGAGGAGGAGGGCTGGGGTGAACTCTGCTTGGTCGTTTGTCCCTTGTGGGACTCCTGGATGGCCACATGGGCATCCTCCATCGCCAGGCCTACCTGAACTACACGAGATAGCCACTCAGCTGCAGGAGTCTCGTGGGTGGTCTGGGCCGCCATCGCCAGGCGGAGATCTTCCTTCAGGCCCCTCTCAACCCAAAACTTGAAGGACTCCTGGTCGCCTTGGACGACCTGGTTGAGAGCCTCCATGTGGGTGAGGTAGGAGAGGATGCCCTTGGTTTGTTTCGCGTTGATCATCTCCCTAATGGCCTGGGGTTTGGTGGCGAAGGCCCCGAAGTATGTCTTCATGGCCTCTGTGAAGTCGTCCCAAATAGTGGTCTGCTGGGTCCACCAGTGAGAGTTGGCTTGCCACCAGATTCGCACTGTACCCGTCATGTACGTAGACGCGAACCTGGTTTTGATCCAGTCATGGGGAAAGGTATGTGACTGGAGGGCAAAGTAGTTCTCACATTACTCAATGAACTTCCTTATGTCCTCTGCCTTTCCCGAGAACTTCTCTGGATCAGCCGGTTTAGGACCCTTGAACGCGGCAGACGGGACCGGAGGTGGGGCCGGGGTGCTGCGATTGGAGGGAGGAGCCGGTGGGGCAGTTTGCCCGAGTACTTCCTGCATGATCCGCCGGACGTCACTCTCATTTAGTGGACGAGGAGAGGTCGGGCGGGGAGGTGGTGCAAAGGAAGCATAGGAGGCTGCCCTGTGCCTCCGTGAAGGTCCTGCAAAGGCAGAACGAGGCATAGGGGGAGGAGGAGGAGTAGGGGAGATGGGTCAGGAAGGCAGCACGAAGGAAGGCAGACCTATTCTAAGGCCTCTAGGCCTGGGAGGAGGAGCAGTGACATGAGTTGCCCCGTCATCTATGTCTATGACCTCGTCCGGGTTCCTAGACACCGGAGGAGAAACAATAGAGCCATAGTGCTCCTTGTACTGATAATACAAGTCCTTCCACAGCTTGGCATCATCGCTGGCCTTCATCAGGTCTTCCCTGAGCTTGACCACATCTTCCTTCCTCAAGGTAGACCTAGCAGAGAGAGCTTCATTCTCTGCCTTGAGGCGCAGAATAGTAACTTCTGCCTCGCCAAGTCTAGCCTGGAGAGCAACCTCTGTCTGCTCCAGGACTTCTACTCTGGCCTTTGCCTCGGCTAAGCTCGCCGTCAGAGTGGCGATTTGCTTGTTTAGAGAGGCCAACAAATGCAGAGCCTGGTCTGTGATTTGTTGACGAAGATCTGACAATTTCTTGTTCAGATCCTGCACCACATCCTGATGTGCTCTGTTCAGGGTGTTGGTGTAGTCAGCCTCTCGTTGAGCAAAGGAGTCCCTCTCCTTCTGTATCTGCTCGATCGCAGACAGGAGGAGACTCGTCATTGAAGGGGGAAAAGCCACAGACAGCTTGGGGAGGGGCTTGTTAATGTTGCGATGTAAAAGTATAGTGGCATAGAGGATTGAGGCCACATCATCGCGTTGCTTCTGAAACTCCTCCTCAGTGTCTTGCAAGGCCTGTTTAAAGGGCTCTTCCCTGAGGAACTGCCGGGCCTGGTGCAAGGCCTTGATCGTTTCGACGTAATTGTCGACAACGACCTTTTGGTGCTTGTTGACATAGGTCAACTCGGCAGCGGTGAGGGTAATGGTGGCCTCTTCATGCATGGAAACATTCAAGGCCTTTGATCGTGTGGTCCGCACTGTGCGGGCCGAAGGGTTGGTGAGCTGAGTGCCCACGACAATCGCAAGAG